>JBBPDA010114770.1:0-29170 GCA_037974385.1 Arnoldichthys spilopterus
GGCTTTGGGTTTGGGCCGATACTGAGTACCGATCCGATACCTGGGCTTTGGGTTTGGGCTGATACTGAGTACTGATCCGATACCTGGGCTTTGGGTATGGGCCGATACTGAGTAACGATCCGATACCTGGGCTTTGGGTTTGGGACAATACTGAGTACCGATCCGATACCTGGGCTTTGGGTATGGGCCGATATTGAGTACCGATCCGATACCTAGGCTTTGGGTATGGGCCAATACTGAGTACCGATCTGATACCTGGGCTTTGGATATGGGCCGATACTGAGTACCGATCTGATAACTGGGCTTTAGGTATGGGCCAAGCACCGTCAGTAAGGTGCATATGCTTTTTTATCTCAATTTCTTGTTAAAAAAGGAATTTAAGTCCCTTATTTAAACTTTCTTTGTGAAAAATACTTCTGGTTTGTGTTTTGCATGCCTTGCATTTACAATCTATTGCATGTCTTGCTGTTCTAATAATAAAAACCTTGTGACATGAACCAAACTGTGGCTGACAAACCAAAGATGACCACACCAAGCTCACGTCACGATTATTCTGAAGGTTTAGCCCTGTATGAATTATCGTCCTGCTCCCGCAGGCCTAACGAGTGCGGTGCTGTTGGCAATCTAAGCTACTCCTACAAGTCACAGGCTGTTTGGCAGATGTTACGGTTGACTCATGGTGAAGTTGGTCACACTGGCATCTCAAGACCGAGCGTATGCAATCGCTTCGCGTTTGCCACAGCACAGTCATTATAAGGAAGTAAAGCAATACTTCCTGCCTCGCCTCGCGCTGAAGAAAGCAGAGGGAAATTTCTCAATAACATACACCATAAAAACAGGCATTAAGCACATCTCGTACGTTTAACGAGGGGATGATAACGAGAGACGTGTTTCGGCTATACTGAGCTACAGCACTGCCGTGATGCGCTCGCACCTGTAGTAGCCGATGAGTAAGAATGAAACAACAGCTAAACAGGGTGGATGTAGTAGCTTGCCCACAGATTCAACGTTCGAGTAGTAGGGGCTAAAATAATAGCAGTACAATGACAACAGAGGTTTTGACATTGAAGTCTGTAACACAATTATGATAGTCAGTCGTAATGAACCACATTATTTTACCCAGAAAAACATTAATGATCACATTTGTCCTATTTTGACCCTAAAGAACGATTTGCTCCAACATTATTTACATTGTGTGAACAAAATCATGTGATATTGCAGTTTGAACCAATGTACAACTTCTAACCACCAACAGCAACAGTGGCTGCATTTTCCAACCAATCAGCGCATATACCATACTGCAAGTGCGTCCAACTCACTCAATCTGAGCCCTCGCACTCTCCCTAACTAGCTTGCTACTTGTTGACTTATCTGTAGTTCTCCCACCAGTGTTCTACAAAACCAGTGAAAGTCTGCACTCGAGAGGATTGGATCACAATAGCACAGAGCACACAAGCAGCAGGGCTTCAGCCTACTAAAGACAGGACAAACTGTCAATATTCAACTGTTTTTAGCATGCTAATGCATGAATAGTGACCACAGTTATATCAGGTTAATAGTGAAGAGCCCAAAACACATTACAACAGATTAGCAGTTTAGCAGCGTGTTGCCTACAATCTCTCAGAGGAGAGTCCTTATTTACATTTGTTTCACGTTCTGCTGAAACCAAGAAACAGGATGTGGCCACGATAAATGTTTTTTTCCCCAAAAAGAAAACAAGGGTAAATGCCCAGAAAACACCAGAGTCAAAAAAAATGAGAAAGAAACTACAAAATTTCTGGATAGTAAGATTCTGGCCTACTTTCTGACCACACCGCTCATACCCGGTAGAAAACAGGAAATGTTAGTCACAAATCCACACTGATTGCTGGGTATTTTTTTTTACTTTTACAGAAATTTTAGGTCTTTTCCCTGTATTCTTACATTTCCTGTATGCATTGTTCTCGCAATCATGCTCAAACCCGCGCAACCACACTGGGTGACGTGCCGCCAATACTCCGAGCTGACCCGTGAACTTTGCCAAACACGAATCTGCATGATGTCATCTGAGTACCAGGCCTCAAATAACTACTTTTTTGGTTGCCAGCTGCAAAGCAGACGAGCGAACGCACTTCTGCACGTGTCCTGTTAACTCCCTAAGGGTGCGACGATGCCACATTTAAATGTAGAGGACCAGTGGTATTCCCCTTTAAACGTCCTTGCTTCGAGTCACTTCGTGGCCCATCATTTTTGCAGACCTAATACGGCTGCTTTATTTTTAACAGTCCCCGTCGTCTTGATTAATGCAAGCACTAAAAATACAACGCCGCACAATCAGCCAGGTGGTTTTGCAAAGCAGATGGTTTTATCTACTACACTTTGATGTTGTTTCATGAAATCTGTTTGAAGAACTGCCCTACGTGTCCTTTGGACGTGCAATTAATGTATAGACGTAGTGATGATGCGTTGAGCAAAATGCATGTCTTACTAAGTGATATACACAGTGTGTTATTGATTGTAGACCCCAAAACATGAACATATTACACCCCACAAGCTGATATACAGCCCTCCTCGACACATTACAGATTCTATAAGCATGATTGGTGCAAGCATTACCATATTTAGACAAGGTTGCCTTAATGTTGAGTGTGATGGGGCAATAAGGCAGTTCAGTTGCTCACAGATACACGTGACGATCACAAAAACATGTGAACCAGATGAGAAGTAGTGGATCTTAGCAGTTTGTGTGTGTGTGTGTGTGTGTGTGTGTAGTAGTAGCTAGCTAGCAGGCTACCCATCAGACCTGTGGATATGTCTGTTTTTCTGCACCTTTCAGTGAGCCATAGGTTTGTGTGAACTATGGCAGCAGTATTAGGGCGAGGTTGCATGTGTGGTGGGGGGGGGGGGGGGGGGGGGGGGGGGGGGGGGGGGGGGGGGGGGGGGTGGGGGAGGTGGGGGGGGAGTGGTGGGGTGGGGGGCGGGTGTGGGGTCCCCCCCCCCCCCCCCCCCCCCCAAAAAAAAAAAAAAAAAAAACGACACACACAGCAATGCTCGAGTAAACACTGGGTTTCTTGGCATTTACCTTAATGATACTGGTCTTGCGAGGTAATCCGGATTTGGGCTCCGACGCGACAGATGGGGTGGACGCCTCAAGCCCCTGCTTGTCGGGTCCAGACGAGCCCCCGCAGTCTCCGTTCGATACCGCCACTTCTCGCGGAGTCTTGCCGTCTTCCTCGCCCGATTGTTCGCCGGCAGTGGGCGAAAGCAGCCCACAGTTTTCAGTAAACTCCGCCATGAGCGTCAACGAACACAGACCGTGGCGGCGGCGGCGGCGGCAGTATCGGCAGTTCAGCTGTGTCGATCCAAGCACTGGGCAGTGAAATCAGCGACACGGCGGTGGGCTGTTACCTCTCGTCCATATTTTTCTCGGGCGGCAGCATCTGTCTGGACTCCACGCAAGACGATTTCACCGTTGCAAAGCCTCATTGTTCAGCATCACATCCAGGACAGTCCCCCCCTCCCTGCCTGCCTATCTGTCTGCCTGCCATAACACTGCCATCTGCTGAATTAGTGCAACATTAAAAATCGAAGTCATTCATTGCCTGGGGATCATCACAACAGCTCAGGAGGCTAAAAAATGAGCACGGATGTGTGTTTAACACCACATACGTTTGCGATCACAAAGCTTTTGTGTTTGTAAGCTGCTGTGCTCTACCTGACACGACGGTCAATGTCAACAACACTGACAGTAGCGAAAACCTCGCTGTAGCCCAGTTCTTCCACGTAAAGTTGTCGAAGCTCGTTAAAAAAGCTGCTAGATCATTTTAGCCCAATTAGCTAGCGTTAACTAGCCCGCTGGCTAAGCTAAGCAGCGGTATACTAGTCAATAACAGCAGCTAAGTTTGCTAACTTGGGAAAAACGCTTTATTTTTAAGCCACAAACTGAACTAAACTAGTCAACACGCGTAAGAGTGACGCTTTCAACGTTAACTTCGCTTATTTGCTCATTTAACGTCGGGCATTTTCTGCATTTACCCGTCAAAGTGGCTTATTTACCTCTTTTTAACCATTTAACCGTTCTTGTTTACCTGTATACGCCCGTAACTAAGCGGCAAACGCCGCCCGCGCTCTCGGTTGCCGACAACGTACCTGCCTGCGGGCGTTGCCTAGCTACTAGAACTTAGTATGAAAACGAACATCTCTGTTTATTAGCCTAGCTGCCGCTTCCCGTCACCTCATATTGGGATATTTCCCATGACTCGCGAAACTGAACGTTTCTTTCCTACAAAACAAAGCCACCTCGAGATTCAGTGCGAGATCTTGTTTTGGTTTTTTTTCACAATCTTCTTTCACTTTCTTTCATTCCTCTTCTCATTTCTCACCTGTAGGAGCAACACACTCGCCATGTTCAAAATCCGAACTACATTTGGTCCCGCCCCTTCGGCTTTCTCGTTATTCCAATTGGCCGCCTGAATCAGGCGCGGCCAATCAGATTTGAAAGGGCTGTTTGATGGGTAGTTTCTCCTGTCTAATGGTGTGAACATCTTGCCAAAGCATTAGGCTAATGTCAACTTTACGATGCGGGTCAACAGAGCAGTGAATACACGTGTGTGTGTGTGTGTGTGTGTGTGTGTGTGTGTGTGTGTGGACTAATTTGTTGACATTAATTTAAAAGTTTGGTATATATGAATCTTTTTTTCCTTTAATACACTTTTACACCATTTTGGGCACTGAGGAGATTATTTGTTGCAGTTTTGTAACTGGAAGTTTTGTCCATTCCACCTTAATACAAGACTTCACCTGCTTAAAACATTTATACGTGACTTTTTAAAATTAACGTCAACATTTTAATTTTTTTTCCCTTTTTTAAATATTATTATTTATATATATATGGTCAATTGCATTTCACGTTTGGCCGAAAACACACAGTTCCATACCACCATAGATTTTGGCTTTTGTACCTTTCACTGGTAATAGTCAGGTTGGTTGGTTTAGAATGAACTCCTTTCCTGAAAATAAGCTGAAAGATGGACTCATCTGACCACAGCACACGTTGCCACTGTCTTGTGGGCCATCAGAGATGAGCATGGGCTTAGAGTTTCTCTACAGAAGTGATGTGGCTTTCTGTTTGTGTTTCAGATTGCATTTCTTCATACACTAGCAGACCTTTTGTCACTGCTTATCAATGTGGCTATATTTGTCACATTAGCATCGTGGTTTTCAAATTGTAGATATTTGTTGTTTTTATCGCATTTTTAAAAATTCAAATTATTTCTGGAAAAGAAAGTTTTCCAGTTCTGCAAGTGGAATTTCACATTTCACCTTCCACCTGAGGCTTCAGCTGCTTAGCAGTCTGTGATCACTGGTATATAGTGTATGTTATGCACTAACAGAGCAATCTTATCATGGAATGACCTGGGCAGCCCAGTCGAGTCCTTTATTCATACTTTTGTCAATTAAATAAAATTTCAAATGACTTTAGTGATCCCAAAGTTTTGCTGTTATTTCAATTTTATAAAGGTGTTTTCTAGAAATGGGGTGTGCAGCTACCCCCCCCCCCCCACACACACACACACACCCACACACACATATAAATATATATATTCATTTTCCAAACTGCTTCTTCCATTTAATTTTCAGTCCCAGCTGGTCTCAAGCCAGCGTTCACCCAGAACAGGAGGCCAACCCATTACAGGGCAAGACATAGACAAGACAGCCACTCACACCTATGAGCAATTCAGAGAACCCAGTTAACCTATTGCAGCCTTTGGGCAGTGGGAGGAGACTTGGGCATCCAAAGGAAACCCATGCAATAATGAGGAAACTCCACACAGAAAGGCATCTGTTGCCAACCTGGGGATTAAACCCAGGACATTCTTGTTGTACGGTGCTAAGCACTGCACCACTGCGCCACCCCCATATATACACACACACACAGACAATGTACATTGGGGATTAATAACTTGAAATGACACATGAGGGTTAAGTGTGCAGTCACATACTTTAATACTAAGTAGCAAATGAAGTAGCATCACCTGGTGAAAGGAAACAGACCAACAGGAACCATTCAGCCTCATGTTTTTAGACTATTGTACAACAGAGCCATCTGCTGGTGGTTTGGTGTAATTACAATACAATTGATATGCCCTAGTTACATAGCTGGAGCTTCCTTCAGCGTGAACATAATGTTCCTGCATCTAATTACATTGCCCTTCTCCTCATCCCGTGTCCCTGAGTATATGAAGGAAACTCTTGCTTTTCTTTTCTGTTTTTCTTTTTTTTCCACAGCATTCTCTCCCACCCTCCGCTCTGCTTCCTGTGAATAAAGCTTGATTATTTGGACTGGTCGTGCTGGACCTGAGTTCACCAAATGTGGGCCACCTGTGGGGGCCCAGAGATGTGGTGCGGGACCAGTTGTGTAATGTGTAACAGTTTGCCTGCCCCACCTGCGTGATTGCAGGGCAAACACGGCTGCAAATTATACGACCTGACATTTAAGTGAGCACACGCGCATCTTTACAAAATGCGCCTCCTCTGCATGAATCAGTGAGGTTATTATGATCATTTGAGGTTCTACTTGCTTTAACCTGGAGTAACACCCGGTACGCGCCGGATGCTATATAGACTGAGGTAGACCTAACATCGCTTTATACAGATAGCACTGCAAACAGTCACTGCTGATGATTCTTATGGCGCAACGATAAATGTTAAAGGAGTAATATGTGGGTTTTCAGCTTTATCTGTATCTCAACCTATCATATGATCGATCAGCACAGTCAGTCATTTCTATGTGTTTCCCTGTGCTGTGTAAAGGAACAAAACCCTGTTGAGCAGCCAATGGGCAGGTGCTCCACTGGGCATCTGTTGTCAGTATTCTGAGTCAACGGGCGTTCACACTTCTGCCCAGTGGCGCCTACAGACTTTGTGATGTCATCCTATATGTTTATTATACACTGCTTGACATGGGTCTAATAAACTTGAATAAGCCATGAAGTGTGATGTCCACCGATTAGCCATAACATTAACACCACCTGCCTAAGATTGTGTAGGTTTCCTGATGTGTTCTATCGGAGTCAGCATTCACTTTCGGTGCTACGGTGGCTCTTCTGTGGACCAAGCCTTTATGTATGATGTGCATTAATGAGCCTTGGGCACCCAAGTGTATAACTCCAAGTGTATAGCCCGATCTGTTCTTTTACTAACTCAGCCAATGAGCAGTCGAATCAGCAGCTGCCGACTGGCTCCCACTGAAAGTGCGGTTTTGGGCTTGATTCGCCATGAGAGTTGGGATGGGACGGTGGTGCATGGTTGCCTGTCGCAACATAACAAATGATAAATACACACACATGCATACATACATATACTGTACATATACTGGGGGGGGTGTCCCACCCAGTATACACTATAATTATGGCGCTGGTCTGCGGTAAGTGCATGTGATCTGGTATCTAATGTGGCAGATGAGGATTAGGCCAAAAAAGAAAACACCAAAATGATTCCTATAACATTTCTAATGCCTCTATAATAGAAGTGATAGAGAAAAGGTAGTTCATAGTGTATTGGAAAGCAAAGCGTAATCACCTTTCAGGGCACATGCATTAGCCAAACAGTGAGATTTTCAACAGCTAAAAATAACATGATGACGTTCCTCGCGGGTCTCTTTTCATTTTTTCGCAACAGGGATGATTTCGGTGTCGCACAGGCAGAGAGCGGGACACCACTGCCTCACGAAGATGTTGTCACATGAGGCCTGTTCTTTCAGGTTGGGGCAGTTGATGTATTGGTTGACATAGGGACAGGGGTTGGCTGGAAGGGAAAAGTTCACAGGAGACATAAATCCACCCGACACATCAAAGACCACACATGGTGATGACTCACTGTAATGTGTATGTTAATGCGATGGTGAGTTAAGGACACTGAAATAATTCTTACTGCACAGATTGTCCTCACAAGCGTCCGGACAGGCCGAACACGGCGCTCCCTCTAAGTACGGACTCACTCCTTTGAAATTTCCCCTGTAAACAAAGATGATGACCTTATTTTCAAACTAGTCGAGCGCTTGAGGCAGAAGCTTATCATCAGCCCTACAATTCTGACCAAACAAGTCACTGTTTTGTCTTTTTCGTCTCTTTTTTTCTATTAATAGCCTTATTTTTTGATGCTGTTGTCCTATTTACTTTGATATGCAAATTAATACAAAATATAAAATATATTTATAATATTTGTAGATTATTTATTTATTTATTTATTTATTTTAGATTTTTCCATCATTATTAAAAAAAATGGAAATTCCACCAATTTGCCAAAATATTTGACATAATGTAAAGCTCTTTGGTGCTAATTGCTCCATTCTACAGAAACATACAGAGTCAGAAGTGAAAGTGACTATTTGTCATTGTGAACACACTCAAGCACCAGAACAAAATGTGACACGTGGCGCAGCGGGCAGCTACCAACAGCGCCCGGGAGCAGTGTAGTGGGACGGTACCTCGCTCAAGGGTACCTCAGTAGTGCCCAGGGACTCGAACCGGAGACCTTCAGGTCCCAAAAGCAGCGTCCTAACCACTAGGCCTCCACTGCCCACAGAATTGTTTCGAGTGGTGGTGAATGGAACCAGACGTCCAAAGTGTTTAATGTCTTTATCACGTAAAGTTTTACGTGATAAAGTAAAGTTTTACCCCACTATGACGCCCATGCTGCTGCCTGACTGTTTTACAATAGTTCTGAGATAAGGTGATGTTCTAACAAACTAGCGGAATGATACATGCAGGGAGTTGTGAGGCAAAATCCAGAAAAAAATAGTCCCTAAAGAAAATGTATTATGTCTAGATTTTCCACTATTTTACCATCAGCATTACATATAAACACTCAGAAGAGTGCGAGGAGGTTCGCTGGTGACTTCGGATATTGAATTAACAGGCTATATTTATGTGTATTAATATTTATGTAGACATGGACCCCTGGTTCCATTCACCACCAGTGTAAAAAAGAAAATCAGTAAATCTGGTAAAATGCATAAAGAGACATAGTGAAATGTCTTCTCCTGCACCATTCTGTATTCCACAGGTCAAAACAGAACCTACACACACTCAAGAGCACACTTACACACATTTGGGTGCTGACAAGCTTGTACAAATTAAGTGGTCACTGCACTTTCTGCAGTTCTACTGCGTTCTAATGATTTTAAATGAATTATTAATATTTAATCAGAATTATTTTAATTATTTTACAGGGATTACGGTACTGAAGTAAACCCTCTCGAGTAATCACACTATCTATAGACACAATAGGCCTACTTCTGGAACCTAGACCTCCTCAGCCAATGGCCTATGTCCTGCTGCTTCAAGATGTTGCAGGTCCTGCCCTGAGGGCCATATTCCAGCAGAAAATCTGAATCCAAACTAAGCGCTTAGGTAATACATTTTAAACCCATGGACATTTTGAAGGCAAGAACACCAAAATAATTGCCCACCTTGGGGGTTTATATGTCAGTGGGACCACAATCAAATGTGACCTCTGCATTTAACCCATCACATGTGCACACGTGGAGCAGTGGGCAGCTATCAACAGCGCCCGGAGAGCAGTGTAGCGGGACGGTACCTTGCTCAAAGGTAACCTCAGTGGTACCCGGGCCAGGACTTGAACCTGTGACCTTCTGTTCACAAGGGCCATGTCCTCACCACTAGGCCTCCATTTCCACCAACTTAGGAAGGGATCAGTGACTAAGGCCCATTGTTTTTAATGCAAAATGTGTAAAAACCACAATGTGCAATAATTCTCTATGAGAACTACATAGTACACAACTGTTAGTACCACACTAAGCCTCTACAACTCTCTGACCTGCTTATGTCATCACTGCAGTATCAATCTTGTGTACATTGTTTTAAAACACTGAAAAATGAACAAAAAAACTGGAAAATTTGCACCGTGCAATAAATGACTTGGCCAATGGTCCACATGACTAGGAATTAGCATTAGCATTTAGCGTATTTAGAATTTGTCACATTAAACTGCCTAAACGGTTCCAAGTTCGCCAAAAAATAAATAAATTTGAACTTACGCTCGAAAGTAATGGCACCCGTAGAAATAGAAGCTTCCGCACTTGGCCACGCCGCAGCCAACCTCGTACGAGCTGTACCACACCACCTTCAGCAGGAAGAAAAACAGGATCAGGCCAGGATAAGCACCTCTGTAATTTAAGCTGTCAACTCTTTACAAGTACTGCCACTGCATGTGCCCCTCCCTGGCCTTCAGTGTGTTTACTGCTGCTTTCATTGTAAAGCTGGCAAAACCGTAGGTCAACAGACTAAATCTGCTCCCATTACACTCGAGCAAACAAAGCCCCGAGCAGCTTGAATCTTGAATTCTACAGAGTGCTTAAGGGTCATTGAGTAAAAGGGATAGTTCAGTGAAAAGGCTTTGCAGTGGAGCTGCGTGGCTAATGTAGCGTACGAGTGATGGAAGCTTATACCACACTGAAACTACAAACAACGAATCATGAGTAATCACTAATAACTTACGCTTGCTTGTGTGGCATATAATATGTATAATCAATTCACTTGTACCAGAAAACCTGAAGTAGATCTGTTCAGTGATCGGCCAAAACATTAACACCACCTGCCGAATAATTTGCCTCCTTTCTATCAGAGTCAGCATTCTGACTAGACGAGTTAGCCTTCACTCCCCACAAGCATCAGTGAGTCTTGGGTGCCTGTGACCTGTGCCTGATTTACCATTTGTCCTTCCATGGGTCACTTTTGGTAGGTACTAACTACTGCACACTGGAACTTGCCAAAGTGGCTCAGATCCTTACACTCACCTATTTTTCATGATTCCAGCACGGCAACTTTAAGAACTGCCTAATATATCCCCCTCCTGACATGAGCCGTTGTAATGAAGGAACTAGAGAGTCAGTGTCATTGACTTGACTGTCAGTGGTGTTAATGTAATGGCTGATTGGAATTTTAGAGTTAGGAAATTAGAAACGGAAGATTCCAGGTGTTGTATAGTTGAATTTGAAGAAGATAGGCCTTTTGATTTTGGCTATAGATAAATAACAGAAAACAGTTAATAATTACCTGAGTGTAATGCCCAATGGGTTGCCCATTTATGGACCCATTGGGGAACTGGTAATTGATGACTTCATTGTGCCATGCTGTCACAACATTAGTCCACGAAACAATTGCATTGGCCTCTAACAGGTTTTCGCCCATCTGGTATGCTGCACACAAACCAAACAAAAACCCTCATTGTAATACAGCACAAATACCTGAAGAGGCCATTTCTGCCTGAAATACATCATAAGTCATAAAGTTCAATGAGCTGGGAGGCATAATTAATGTTGCTAATTATGAAGTAAGCCAATAGAAGCCTACATTAGTTCAGTGGTTCCCAAACCAGTCCTGGAGTGCCCTTGGCCATGCAAACCCACTTCAACTCGAGAACACCTGCGTAATGAACTGATTCTTGGGATTAGATGTGTCTAAACTGTGCAGGGTAGGGGGAACTCCAGGCCTGGTTTGGGAACCACGGCATTAGGTCATAGTAACTAGTGTGTAATTGAGTGTCGTTTCCCTTCATTCCTCCTAGATATCAGATCATATGTGCAATGGAACTTTAAAAATGCTAATACCAGTTTTGCACGTAAACTTTAAGTTAAGCCTGATGAATGAATTCATTAGTCACATTTTTTCCCCCATTTTTCTTCCTAATGCCTTGTTCACACAAATCGATTGTGATCTGATCTCTGTACTGGTCACAACCTGGAGACTCCAGATCACAAGTCAGTTGTGTAGTGTGAACAGAGTGGCGACAGGGCGTCACCACCTACACCATCTTTCAGCACCACCGGTCCGTCTGCTCTACAAACAACGTTCTGTCACGAAAAGTCACAAAGTGCAGCAAACAGGAGTTTAAACACGGACGTCCAACATAAACGAAAGAGCTGTTTGTCTGATCATAAGTTGTGAAAACCGTGTGAAAGGAGAGAGAAAGGGATGTGGGTGAAGCGATGGATCAGCACAGGCGGGCAGTATGGATAGTCTGTTCTGCAGAGAGAGTTGGAGGTAAATCAGTAAACTCTGTTCAGTTATGCTGAGCCCACCATGACGCAGCCACGTCTATGTCATGGGTATTTTCGAGCTGAGGTGAATGTCCCTCACCTCTTTCCGTCGACTCATGTCCTGCGCTCTCATTAGCTGTAGTTCACCGGCGACTGGCCCAAAAACGTATCAAACTAGATATCTGGCCGGAGTCGGTGACTAGTCTTTTTGATGTTCACACTTAGCAATTTGAACCGGCAAACCTTTAGGGGCAACTCCGTAACCAGTACCACTGCCTCATATTATAGCGTCCTTAGCAGCTAGCCAGCTAGTTTAAATGATGCCAGCTATGCTAAGGAAGGAATGACATTTACATTTATTCATTTGGCTGACGCTTTTATCCAAGATGTGGAGCAGTGTAGTGGGACGGTACCTTGCTCAAGGGTACCTCAGTAGTGCCTGAGCCGGGACTTGAACCTGCAACCTTCAGGTCCCCAGCACAGTGCCCTAACCACTGCCAACAGACGCCTGGAAAACACACCTCAACAGTCGTTTAATGCATCATGGCCAATAAAGAAGAGAGGCTGACTGTAAAGCCCCACCCACAGAGAAAACTGATAGGTCTGCGTAGCACAAGGAGAAACTGTCACTCACTTTCTCCATTTGTGTCGGTCACGCTCTCTCTGTTTCTGTGTCTCTCTATCTCTTTCTCCCGACCGCTGGCTCACTCTCACAAAATCAATGTCTGGAATATTGTGTATAATTCGTGGCCATCAGGGAGTTGCAGTCAATGTGCAGGAGACTCCCAGAACATCCGGGAAAGGTGGGATGTCTCCACGCAAAGGGAATGATGCTGTGATAGACTCCAAGCCATGGATGGCGTTGGCAGCCTCAACATTGAGCCAATGAGCTGTACCATGAGCTATATATCTATGTGATATGACTTCCCCTAGCACCGAACTCTATTAGCCAAAGGTAAAGCTCAAGTGAACTGGCTTATTTATGCTAACGTAACATTTTTTTAATGTACATTTACAGTGTGGAATTAGTGGTATAACAGTGGGCCTACTTCCGAGCATGCGGCTGCTTGGTGGGCCGTGTGTCATGGCGCAGGTGTTGACCCAGTCCTGAGCTGATTCTGCTGCTTCTTGGCTCCAGTTCTGCGGACAAGGACACACACCACTCACCGTCATTACACACCCCAGAAAGAAGCATTTTCAGCCAAGCTATGTGTCATCGTATTGAGCAGGTCAGCGTTTAAGCGTGGCCTTTGCTTTAAGGCTCAGAAATGTGCCAAGCTGATTTGTCAGCATGTGTTTTACCATCTTCAGCATGTTGCCAGCTGTTGGAACGACTGATCTCCTGAACTCGTTGTGTATGCTGACGATCTCATCCTGAACTGAGGTTAAGTTTGTACAGATCCGGTCTGTGTGGAATACAGAAAGACAAGCAAGACATTCGAGTCAGTTTAAAGAGCAGTGTAGCAGGACAGTACCTTGCTCAAGAGTACCTCAGTGGTATCTTGGCTGGGAGTTGAACCTATGATCAGTCACATTGGCATTTTACCCATCTGAAGCAGTGAGCACACACACCCACAGCAGTGGGCAGCCATAGTCACAGCGCCGAGGCTCAAGGGCACATCGGCCGTGGCCCAGGATTCGAACCAGCAGTGGGAATCTTTTGGCCTCTGCTTCACCAAAACCTTAGCTATCACCATCCCTGGACTTTCAGTTAACAGATGAACATGGTAACCAGTTGGATATGGAAGTGTTCTAGAAATGTAGGGCCCTATGGAAGAATATAATATTGGGCCCAACTATTATATAACATTTTTTAATACACAGTGTTCTCTCAGGGCCTCATGTCAGTGCTGGGCCCTCATCATCGGCCTAACCCCCCTCCCTCTTATAATGCCCTGGTAATGCCTAGTCTAGTAGTCTAGCCACATCTAGTTGATCGGCCAAGACATGTTTGTGGTTTGTGTTCAAATGTTGCTTCTTCATCTTAGAACTGGAGCTATGAAGCTAACGTTGCTAACAGTAGATGTCATTTTTGTAGTCGAAGTTGACTTTTATCACATAAAGGTGTTTGAATCACAATGTAAACATTGTTAAAGTGCCAACATGTGTCCTTCACACCCCAATCCATATAACTAAGTTTGCTTTGAATATGTTGTTTTTGTGATGTCACAAACACCTTGTCATACATCCGTCTATCCGGTCTACAGCAGTTCTGCACCATCCATTTCCAATTTAGTTATACAAAGTGTTTTAGCCTGGTCTGCTTTTTGAATGAGCCACGATACAGGCCAACCTATCAGAACAGAGATCATTTGCATATATTGGCCTTAAAGGCACAGTAACAACACTTGAACATTATCCAAAAATAGTCGGTTTGTTAAGTAATAAGTAAGGATTCATGCTTACCAGGCTGTTGACGCCACCAGGGGGGATGAATCAAACAAGAGGGAGAGATATCAGAGGTTATTGACCTTAATCACATTATCGGCTCTGAAAAATGTTCTTATTGTGGTTCATGTAACTTCTTATTTATTTAAATATATTATAGATTTTTTTCCCCTGTCAGTTCTGTTAGTTCTTTCATCAAAAGCGTTTCACACAGTGTTAAGCTTAAAAAAAAGGGATATAGAGTCGTGTGAAAAAATAAGTGCACCCCATGGATTACTAAGACAGCATGCAGTTTCACGGTGTTTGCAGGTCACTCACCACACTGCAGGCCACGCTCATGTGAATCAGGGTCAGCGCACAAACCGTCCACGCAAACATTGTGCCGAAGGTCAAGTTCCTGCAAACGTCATCAAAACAAGCAGACGATTTTACAGTACAGACATCAGCCTGAATTCCTCATGTAGGGTCTTTTCTGTGCTGGAGAGATTCAATCAATGCACAAAAAAGGAAATTTTAACATAACTTTGCTTGAATAAACTGAACCTTTGATAGTGAGTTAGCAGAGAAAGGTCTGTCTTACATTCTGTTTGTAAAAAAAATGTAGGACAACATGGTCTATTTTTAACCAAGCTGTATTAAATATAGTTTTTTTCCTTAGCTGCACATTTAGTTTTTCTTGTAATAAGACTAATAGAATTATTTGTAAAGCGTGTAAGTATCACTCGTTCTGTGCCTGTGTATCTTTCTTTCTTTTCTTGCATAAGGTTGGAGAATTAAACAAACACAAAAGCCCAACAGAAATTCCAACACCACAGCCTACACAATACACAATATGACCTGAATGTTTACACAGGTCTATTAAATATTCTGTTTATTCTTGATTCTTGCCTCTTGCACATTCATCAAATTGGAATAATGGCCATTTGTATTGAAGTAATTATGTAATTATGGTAGTGATACATTTAATAGACCAGGACAAACATTCAGGTCACATTGTGTATTGTGTAGGCTGTGGTATTGGAATTTCTGTTTGCCTTTTTTGTTTGCTTATTTCCAGGGATCATTTATATTTATATAAATATATATACAACTTCACAAGTTTATATAATACAAAAAAAGCAGAAATAGCAGCAAGCTAACAAAAACAAATTGAAGAAACGACAGATGTGTCTATAATGATGACTGTATGAACTGCTGAAATAATATTGTTTATATATTGTTGTTCATTATATAATTATTTATATCAT
Organism: Arnoldichthys spilopterus; assembly: GCA_037974385.1. Classification (NCBI taxonomy): domain Eukaryota; kingdom Metazoa; phylum Chordata; class Actinopteri; order Characiformes; family Lepidarchidae; genus Arnoldichthys; species Arnoldichthys spilopterus. The sequence goes on from JBBPDA010114770.1 coordinate 15,676, forward strand.
TAATATCATTATACACTTGAATATACTAGTGATTATTGAATATTAACTATATAATCTTTAATTATTATTACATATATTAGTATTCATAATATGTGCATATATAAACTATATAATACATAATATTTAATTAGTAATTAATATATCTAATTATTTAGTTAATATTTTAAATAATGTCTAACATTCAAGAGACATTAAGCATAATAAAATAATGAACAACAATAATATTATTTCATTAGTTCATACAGTACTTTACTTTCTAAAGTTACGTACATTAGTACATTACTAATTTCATGTGTATATATTTTAGTAATTTCACTTTTAAGCAAAATAGTGCTATTTACCATTATTTCAGTTTGGTTAATGTGCAAGAGGAAAGAAAAAACGTCATATTGTTCTAAATACCATTAAGAAATTGCTGGTCGAACAGTGTAATTCCATCTGCGCTGCATTACCAGCATTTACGGTACGTCAGTGAACAATAACATCGTCTCTTGAGGGAGCCGTACAATGGAAATTGCTAGGCCGCTAGCTATCTAGGTTAGTGTGTGGACTCCTCGTAGTCACAGATGGATATACAGCAAAAAGAAAATATGCTTCCTTCTACCGATGCTAGCTGAGGATCCCAAAGTCAAACTGAGCAAAAAAAATTGAATCCTTCAGGTTTCCTATTTTATTCATGCACAGCTACTAGAGGACAGCGGGGTCAGCTGTGCGTAGGGATGTCCCTACGCACACACAGAGGTTGGTATTGCTGTCTTTGTGAGGACGTTCCATTGACTTCTCTGATACTGTACTGCACTGATAATACACCGACACCTAAACATAACCCTACATTTAACCTCAGTAAACAAAAGACAATCGTTCTGCTTTTTTTAGTTTGACCTAAAAAAAAATGAATCAATGGAGAAAATAGCATGTTTCCTTGTGAGGACCAGCAAAATGTTTCCAGAGTTTCCAGTATTTCTACCCTTATAAGAACATTTAGTACTCACTTAGAGTTACACACACTCATGAGAGAACTGTTAGTACATTCAGAAAGAACAATTCTCAACACAAGATTACAAAGAACTAAGGTCTTTCATCATCTACAGTACATAATATTGTGAAAACGTCCATGGAATCAGGTGAAATCTCCATGTAGGACGAGGCAGGAAACCTTCGAACCCTCGGAAGGCACTGCATAAGAAACTGTCATGCTACTGTGATAAATATCACCACATGGGCTCAGGAGGACTTCTGGAAAACCGTTGTCACTTAACACAGTCTGCTGTTGCATCAAGAAATGCAACCTGAAACTCTAGTGCTTAAAGAGAAAACCAAGCTTCAATTCAGAATAGACACTCAGCTGAGTTCTATGGAGCCAATCTCAGATGGACCAAAAGTGGAAACGTGGGCTGTGGTCAAATTAGTCCACATTTCAGCTTGCTTTAGTACAGAATGAACTGAGGTCTCCATGCCAAATGGACCATCTACACTGTTCCCAGCGAAAGCTGCAACGTCTGTCATGGGAGGGAGGAGTGGGGAATCAGCACCAAAAGCAATGCCAGGTCTCATTCTGCACGCGCTACAACAGTGTGGCTTTGTGTTGACTTCACTGATGTGTCAGTAGTTCAGATCTGTCTCCTATTAAAAAAATGTATGGAGCTTCATGAGAAGGAGAATCAGACAATGGCTGCCTCAGACGGTTGTGCACTTAAAGTCTCGTATGAAGCAAGAATGGGCAAAAATTCCACTTGCAGAACTGCAACAGTTGGTCTTCTCAGTTCCCAGTGTAATTGAAATGATAGGTGATGTAACACAGTGGTAAACATGTCTCCGTCCCATTTCTTGAGTGGGTTGCAGGTGTCTTAAATAAGGTTCTTAAATAATTGCATTTCAATCTCAATTTTAAAAAAATCTGTTAGATATTTTTTTATATTTACAAAATACATTTAATTTGATCAGCGAAAACATTGGAAATATTTTATTTGAACTTTTATCAGTTACATTAAAAAAATAAACTTAACAAGTAAACAAACCACACATTCTTATGTGCATTTTTTTTAAATCCCAAACTTTCTTCACAACATTTCTCTGCTTGTTAATTTTGTCACTCCTGCACTGTCTGAAAACACTGCACAGTGCTACAACTCTGCAACAATATCTAACCTTATCTTATGAAGTGTTAGTAATGAGTAATGCTTATATGAGTAATAATGACATTACCTGCTCATATGAGTTGAAGAACCGTGGCTGCTGTTGGTATGGATTATGCTGCATTACTGCTTTTTATAGGCATGGTTGCACATGCGCAGTCGTGCTCGCATGTTATTAATGACCTTCATGTGACCCAACCTCAGCAATATCAACATAAAAACAATTAGGTCCCCGTTGGCAAACAGTGGTGGAGAATGACAGGCGCCGATACAAGAGCTAGACTGAGGGAGTGTAGCTTCTTTGGAATGAACGCCGTGCATTAAGGCGGTGTTTGAAGGGATTAGGCCTAACAAACAGTGTAACAAGGGCAAAATTCCTGAGACAACGTGGCACTGGATTACACTCATAGGTCCGAGATGAAGGATGACAGGCTTTTCATCTTGCCGCATTATGCCAAGCTTTTTTCCTCAGATGGTTTTGGTTTGACTAGTGCTAAAACTGTACACCCCGATGTATGGCTTTGGATATCTCCCACAACACAAGTGTGTTTGCTTTGCAAAGACAATTCCCCCATTATGTAGCAGCTAACGTTGCGTGCTGGAATTCACCCAACAGTTCTCATGGCTTTCAAATGTAAAGGACTATACAAAGTAAACACGGGTGACTCGGCAATATCTGAATTAGATAAAGTTTTAAAAGGTGTACTTACGATATAGATTATGTTGCAAAACTGATAACGTGTCCAAGCACAACGTCAGAATCAGAATCTTTTGTTTGTCAGATACCAGGGCTGAACATTTTATCATTTTATTATCAAAAGAGTGTAGTTATCACATTGCAAGGGCTGTAGTTTTATTTGTGTGCTATTATATCCAATATTTACAATTTACAATTTAAAATTTTGGAGTTTTATAATTATAATCAGGAATTGTTGCTTAGGCAAATTGTATATAGCACTCAAGCCTCAAGTGCAAAGAATTGCATTTTTTGGAAAAAAAAAAAAGAGTCTTGGTGAATTTTCTTGACAAATTTAAAGAAATTAATTGCATTCCAATCGCAATTTTTCTAAATTTGTTAGATATTTTGTCCACATTGCCCTAGCAGGTACTAGATGCAAACTGTAACATGTTGAACTTTAAATTATTTATTTAATTTCCAAGTCTACAGATTTATTTAATTATAATTTACTTAAAATTGAATAAATGTGTTAAATTTAAGGATTTTAAGAAATCTTAATATTTATGAGTATGCTTACTTACAGATTTGCACTAAAGCACAACTCTTTTTTTTCTTAATACAGATATAAACATTACAATAAAATGTTATTATTATTTTTTAAATATTATTATTATTATTATTATTTTATATTTAAAGTTTTATTAAATCATTTATTTTGTTTTCAGAAAAAGAATTTGTAGATTAAACCTGAAATTCATTCAAACCTCAAACACACCTAAGCTGCCTCGCACATTTCTTAGATATAGTGGATATACAGTGTGAAATATTGGGATGAAAGACGACCAAGGTGAAAGAAATGTGGGAAAATCATTGGTCAAAATCGTGGTTGTACATCACACTGGTAAAGGAAGTTCAAAGTTGTTCAAAGATGGCCAATGTCACAGTCTTGTGACCAGAGACAACCTGGGACAAATTTAGGATGAATGTTTCTCAATAGGTGCTTTCGGACCTGCTGTCGGGGGAAGTTCCCCCTTTTTGTGTGTCTGCACCGCAGGAACCGTATATAAGGATAATATTTCTTGGAACAATATTTTGAGCAACTTTCTGAGCTCCTACTTCAGGGTAGATACTTTCTCACACTAGAGGAACCATGAGTGATGTAAGTGTACTGTGATTGGTCCAGTCAAAAGTGGATGGGGATTGATTCAGCTATTTTTAATCAACCTGAATGAAACATTAGCCAAAACATGGACAAATGGACCAACAGTGAAGTTCAGGATTTATTGGGCCAATATGCATTGTTCGGTTTGCGTCACTTCAGCGTTCCTCCTGGCGGTGCAAACTAAAAAAAGCCTCTAAACTTATGTAGTTACCTTTGGAGCTTCCCAGTGGGTAGTTCCTCTCAAAGTCCCTAGAGCTGTTTGGTTCAAAGTAGCCTAGTATGACATACGTCTACTAACCAGCCAATAGAATTGGAGCAGAGTGAAATGATGCACTAATAAACGTGTCATTGTTTAACAACTGCAGATGCACAGAACCTCACGTCTACTTTGAGCTTAATCAACATGTCGAGGGTTACGGTTAAGGTTAGGGTAAGGGTTAGGATGAGGCTTTCTACCGGGCCTTTCTCTCAGTATTTCCTGCTGTTAACATGCGTCATCCTCATATTATTCCAGGAAATTCTCTCTTGTCAATAGAAAAATGTACATTTTTCTTTACATTGTTGAGTCATGTATGAAGGCATAAATTCCCCATAGAAAAGAGCTTGGGTCATGCATTCTTTTTTCTTCTCCAACAGTATAACACTTTTTAATTTCTTCAGCGAAGACATGGAGGAGCCCGAGGCAGACCTTGTGATGCAAGTGATGAAGCTTGCCATCATCGGTGCAACCATTTTAGATTCTGTGCTTTGCTGATGGGCGTATTATACGCTCGTAACCTCAGCTATTCCACGTAGTTCGCCTTTGATTTCAACTTTCATAATCTGTTCCTTAAGCACAATGGACTAAAAGCCAGCTCAGGAGGTGTTCCTAGATTCCCAAGTACAGTATTTTTTGACTGCTCTTAAAAATCTCAGCACTTTCCGGGAGTTGGAGGTCAACTTGGTTTGTCTGAGGACATCTCAACCTGATGGACTTTAACCCATATGCTGCTGTTGCCATAACAAACATCAAAGTTAATACATCTTGAGGTTTCATCTGCCTAGAGACCGAGGTATCAGTCAAATCATGAATATTATAATCTCTATTGTTGAACTACAGAAGGTAGTACTAATGATTACGGTAACCTGATATTGAAAGGGACAACACTGTGACCTATTTTATGCAGTAAACGTGGTGCTTGCAGGGGTTCCACCAGTGTAATTACCTAAAAATGAGGAATTAAGATCTTTTGTTCTGGAAGACAAAGGCAAAATGGCACAGATGTTAAGCAGTAAATATGGTGCTTCTGGGAGTTCTGAGAGGGTAATAGCTTAAGAAAGAATCTGAGGATTTCAGATCCTTTGTTGTAGAGAGCAAAGGCAAAATGGTACTGATTTTCAACGTGGCGTTCACCGATGGTTGGAGAGTGAGCTGTACTGTCTCTTAACAAGACCAGCTAACCATTTGAAATGTAAAGATGTAACTAGATCAGTACCGTATTTTCTGGACTAGAACTTGCACTGGAGAATTAGTTACGTTTATGGAAAAATGTGTTCTACATACACCTATTTCATTACTATGGCACCTGTCAGGGGTGTGGGATATAATAGGCAGCAAGTGGACAGTCGGTTCATGCAAGTTAATGTTCTGGAAGCCGGAAAAATGGGTGAGTGTAAGGATCTGAGACACTTTGAAGTGAAGGTGACTATTTGTCATTGTGAACACACTCAAGCACCACAACGAAATGCATCTTTTGCATTTAACCCATCACATGTGGAGCAGCAGGCAGCTACCAACAGGGCCCGTGGAGCAGTGTAGCAGGACAGTACCTTGATCAAGGGTACCTCAGTAGTGCCTGGGCCGGGACTCGAACCACTAGGCCACCACTGCCCACTTTGGGCAAGGGCCTTATTGTAATGACTAGACGACTGAGTCAGAGCGTCTCCATAACAGCAGGTCTGTGGAGTGTCCCAGGTGTGCAGTAGTTAGTACCTACCAGACGTGATCCATGGAAAGACAACTGGTGAATCAGTGAACGGATCATGGGCACCCAAGTTTCACTGATGCACATTTGGAGTGAAGGCTAGCCTATCTGGTCTAATCCCACAGAAGAGCTACTGTGGTTTAAAAAGCGAAGCTGACTGATAGAAAGGGGTCTGAACACACAGTGCACCACAGACCGAGCTGTTACAGCAGCATTATTGGGCCTTATTGTGAAGACTAGACGACTGAGTCAGAGCGTCTCCAGAACAGCAGGTCTTGTTGAGTGTTCCAGGTGTGCAGTAGTTCGTACCTACCAAAAGTGATCCAAGGAAGGAGAACTGATATGGTCATGGTCGCCCAATGCTCAATGATGCATATGAGAATTCAACCCCATTTGAACCCCATTAAATGTTGTGGGGAGATTTGAAAATGACAGTACATGCAGGAAAACTCTGAAACATCATGAACTCAACTGAAGGAGTTTTGCATGGTGGTCAAAAACTGGAAACTGGAAAAGTGGTCAAAATGGTCAGAGATAGGTGGACAATTATGCAAAACACCTACCGATTATTTCTGCTCAAGGAGTCAATACTGGCTTCTGAGGCCAAAGGTGTACCTACTTTCACACAATAATATTACCTTTCCTTGTTTTGTACAAATATCTCACCTTTACCTGTAGGCCCTGTATTAAAGAGGGTGAAATGTTTCCATGGGGTCTACTAATTTTTTCACATGGCTATTTATCACAGAAGCAAAAATACACTTCATGCTCTCTTGTGGGACATTTTAAGTAGTCTTGGGCCCATCTGGTGGCCACTGCGAACCCTAAACAAACAGTTGGCTTATGTGTTGGGCCGGCCTTGGGTTGTAGCATGTTTTTAACGAATGCAACCAAACAAGAAGAAACAAACTGTAAAAACCATAAACATTTGAAAGTGTGAATACCTCATGGTGGCATGGTGGTGCAGTGGTTAGCACTGTCGCCTCACAGTGAGAACGTCCTGGGTTCGATCCCTGGGTTAGCCATGAGTGCCTTTCTGTGTGGAGTTTGCAAGCTCTCCCCGTGTTGGTGCATTCTGGGTTCTCTGGTTTCCTCCCACTGTCCAAAGGCTGCAGTAGGTTGATTGGATGCTCTAAATTGCCCGTAGGTCTGTGTGTGGATGGTTGTCTGTCTGTGTGTCGCCCTGCGATGGGTTGGCCTCCTGTCCTGGGTGAACCCCGCCTTAGACCCGCAGTCAGCTGGGATTGGCTCCAGCTTCCCTGCGACCCGGAAACATAAGAAGTGGTTTAGAAAATGGATGGATGAATACCTCATTCAACCGGCATCTTTTGTTGATTTTTGAAGTGAAGTATAACATCGTGAACACATTTAAATATGCTAATTACAGTGCACAATTCCTAGTTGTGCCATAAATCGGGCAGTGGTGGCCTAGTGGTTAGGATTTTCCCCTTATGAACTGAAGGTCACTGAAGGTCACAGGTTTGAGTCCCGGCCTGGGCACCACTGAGGTTCCCTTGAGCAAGGTACTATCCCGCTACACTGCTCCCCGGGCGCTGTTGATAGCTGCCCACTGCTCCACTTGTGCACGTGTGATGGGTTAAATGCAGAGGTCACATTTCGTTGTGGTGCTTGAGTGTGTTCACAATGACAAATAGTCACTTTCTTTGTACTTTTCCCCCCAATATGTTAAATTCAGCAAATAAACACTTTCTCGCAAGTAGATACCAACACACACCTCAGCTGCCACACACAGGTACATCCAAAATGAATATAGTAGCAATATCGGAGATTAGATCATACACTTTTTTTCCTGCTAATTTCAGTGCACAATTCCTAGTTGGGCCATAAATGTAGCACAGTTGTAATGTAATGTAAACTTTATTGTTGGCCCAACATGTTAAATTTCCTTTTAAGTGTGTTCCCTGTAGAGGGGGTGAATTATTGTACATATAGTTTGACATAAACTTCTGTCCCCAAATGCCAGACACCCAAGAAATTAATGATTAAGGTCACTTTATGAGCCATCCTTCTATCTATCTAGGTGCAAAATTACAGTCTGAGGCCTGTCTGTTCTCAGGCACCCTATACCCCCATTCCTCACTGGTCAGTTTCTGACCACAAGACCTCTGTTGACCAGGTATTAGTTGTTTTTTTTTTTAGAATTTGAGAGTGTTTAAGTGGCACCCAATGGCAGAGAGGATGGCCAACCCTATGCCAGGGTTCTCAGTTTTGGTTTGAGTTTAGCTTAATGATTTCCACCCTCAAACAGAGTCCCAGGTAAAGAGATCACTGTGTTGGACACCGCCCCTCCAGGACCAGAAGTGGGGATTGCTGGCGGATGGTCTTGGTCAATGTGCTGGGCACTGTCACCCCTGACTTCCTTGATGACTACATCTCAAAGCCGTGCCCACTCTTATTTATTTGTAAATTTCCTTCGGGGAATAAAATAAGGGGGCACTAGGGGGCAGTGTGGCACCATTGTTAGCATTAGAGACAAACTTTCTTGTCATTTCTTGTCATTATGTGTCAGAGGCTGACGCTAATGTGCTAGTCATTAAGCAAACCTCATTATTTTTATGAAGTCATTCTGATTGGATTTTCCTTCTTGACTGGAGTTGTATGACATTGTTATCTGTGCCCTTGCTATCTCGTTCAGATAACCCAGCCAAAAGATGTTAAGCAAATTGCTTTGAGCATTTTCTTTAATGTTAAAAAAAAGATTTTTCTCCGCATTACTACAGGTCTGTTGCACTTGCGCACATTTAGTCGACCCCACTTCATGCTGCTGGAACAGCTTTGACTGTGGTGCACTGTGTGTTCTGACCCCTGTGTTCTGAGTCAGCATCACTTTTTAAACCACAGGAGCTCTTCTGCGGGATCGGACCAGACAGGCTAGCCTTCACTCCACACATGCAGTCAGATCAGTGAGCCTTGGGTGCCCATGACCCTGTCGCCGATTCACCAGTCGTCTTTCCTTGGATCAGTTTTGGTAGCTGCACACCTGGAACACTACACAAGACCTGCCATTTTTGGAGACATTCTGACTCAGTCGTCTAGCCATCACAATAACGCTCTTAGTCTTATCCATTTTTTCATGCTTCTAGCATGTAAACTTTAAGAACTGACTGTTCACATGCTGTCTGATATGGTATATATATATATATATATTAGTTGGTTCTTGTGACATCACAAAAACGATGAAATGAAATCAGGCAGTTTGCAGCTTGGTTGGACTTCGTAGCCTAAAGAATAAATGCTTCATTTTAAAACCGTGTTTGTGTACTACATTATACTCTTTAACTGAAAAAAAAATTAACTAAAATTCGGATTTCCACGATTTGGGTGGCTTGAGTAACCAAACTAATGAGCAGCAGTCCAAAAGTGAATGTTGTGAAAGATGCACTGTTTTGCTAACATAATTAGCACTTTTCCATAACACTATCTTCCCTCATCTTGTTTTTGCTCAAATGCTAACATAATATTTTGGGGGTTTAATAGTTCCTTTGAGTTATCGTTACTATTTACATGCTGCTAACTCACCTTTGGCTTTTACTCAGAATTAGCAACATATACACAATGTTCATGCACCCCTACTAGCCTTCGCTAATGACAAACATCCTTTAGAATGAAGCTGTCATTTAAGATCAAATATTTACATATTGTCAGCTGACCTCGTGTTACTCATGGTAAGAGATTTGTGGGTTGTCCTTTAAGCTAGCATTATCACACTTGCACTATGTCAAACCTACTTTAATTTCAGCAATGGAACTAAAATTCTGTTTTCTATTGACCAAGCAAATTAGTGGCTTTTCAGAAGTGGAAGTTGTAAGTAGCTGGCAAAGTGCAAAATGGCAACGCTCACTTGCTAACTCAGCCCTACTTTTGCTTATAATTGGCAAAATATATTTATTTCAATCATGTAAGCTGTTAAGTTAGCATAATTATACTGACAACTCACCCCTTCCTTCACTCACAATTGGCAACACCACCTTTTTTTTTTAGCCATGTAGAGTCTTAAGTTAGCATAATCATATTGACATATTGCTAACTCACCCATAATTTCATTCATAATACGGTGGTGCAGTGGTTAGCACTGTCGCCTCACAGTGAGAAGGTCCTGGGTTTGATCCCCGGGTTGGCCACAGGTGCCTTTCTGTTGATTGGATTTGAAAAAATTGCTCATATGTGTGTATGAATGATTGATTGTCTGTCTGTGTGTTGCCCTGCAATGGGTTGGCCTCCTGTCCTGGGTGTACCCCGCCTTAGGCTCCAGCTTCCCCATGACCCGGAAACAGAAGTGGTTGGAGATGGATGGATGGATGGAATGTCTTAGGGGTGACTTTAGAATAAACACATTAACACAATGCTAACTCGCCCATACTAGCTTTGGTATATGCTTAACATCATGATAAATGATGTAATTTGGACTAGTTGTTAAACTATATTGTGTAGTACTTTGCTGGTAGTTCAACTACTACCCACAAGCGTGTTCTAGAACAACAAGCAGAAAAGCTAAAAAAAACTCAGACAGCAATGGGTATAACTGTTACAAAACTCCTCCGCTGGGGCAAACTAGATTTTTTTCCCAGGGTTCCTTTTCTGTGGGTCAACTTTTCCAGTGTGATGTAGTTGGCAGCCTGCATAGCTATGCTTTCAAAGTAGCTCCCCCAACGATGGCTATCTGCTCATCATTTGTGCAGCAGGCGTAGTCTTTAAACTGGCGGGCAGCTATCTGACTGATTGCGGAAAGATAACTGAGGTCTAAGCGGAACCATAATTACTCTGTGGTAGATCACCACTCTCTGTTTCTTCAGGCTTCGGCGAGGGGCCCGCTGAGCCGTCAGATGGGCTAATCACTGTGGCTTTCTGTTTACTCGTCTAATTTACTTGCAATGCAAAAGTAACGTAGTGTTGCCTCAAATGCGTGTAATCCTCCTGGCTTTGGGTTATCACCTCCACTACAGTGTCAAGCCTCTGTTTTCTGTTGTTATCTGGCCCGAACAGCACGGCAGTCTTTGTCATGTGGGTCGGTTAGTGGGAGGCCAAGAAGACGTGCTAGCGAAGCAGGTCAGCCGCCTCGAGCACTTCCTGGAACACAGCGTGCCATCTCTTTTTTATTTCGTCTGTTGTTAATTTGCGTCCTCAGGTCAGGGAAACATTTTTAAGTGTGTCGAACAGCAGAAGTTGCATGAAGTTCCTCAATGATTGAACCTCATATTGTTTTGGGGTCCCCCCCCCCAAAAAAAGTGGATTTAGATTTCTTCACAAAAGCTCTTTCATGTAATCAGATACATATCTCAGCATTGATTCGTTTATCATATATACAATGATTGTTTAGTTTAGTGCCAACCAAACATCAGCTCGTCAAGGCAAGACAAGGCAAAGCAAAGCAAAGGCAATTTTATGCATATAGCACATGATCATACACAGAAGTTACTCATGGGGCAGTGGTGGTGTAACAACAACAAAGGGAGTTGCCCCTGTGATCTGACGGTTGCTGGTTCAAATTCCAGACCGGTACTGTTACCACTGAGGTTCCAGTGAGCAAGGTACTGCCTCCAAGCACTGCTCCCAGGTGCTGCCTACGTCATCTGGCCACTGGAGAGGTCACGTTTGGTTGTGTTGTGCTGTGGTGTGTTCGAATGACAATTAATCAGTTTCTCACTTTCGGTGTGGTCTACAAGGAGAAAATAAGCAAAGAAAAAGAGAAGAAAAAGGAAAATTAAGCAATAAAAGTAGAAATAAAATTCGATTACAGAAAATAAGAGTAAGATGAAAAATAAATGAAGACGTAAAAGTGCATCATACAATAAAAGCCTCTGCTTAAGTCAAGGCGTGGACCTTTGATAGTGTGCTGTAGAAACTGTCACCAAACAGCAGATCCTTAAATCCTGTAGGCTGCGAGGTGGATCAGTCTAGTTTGTCCATCCCACAGTTGCTTGATTGGACCGAGATCTGGAGAATTTGGAGACCATGTCAACACCTGTGTCATGTCGTGTTTGTCAAACAAAGTCTGCAGTGAAGCTGGGACCATCATCCTGCGGGAAGCGCCCACTGCTCATAAGCAATACCGTTTCCATGGTCTTCAACAATGCTTAGGTAGGTGGTACGTGTCCAAGTAACATCCACATGAAGGCCAGGACCCTGCATCGTAGTCCCATCGCTCACTGATCAGCCATAACATTAACACCACCTGCCTAATACTGAGTAGGTCCCTCCTGCTGCTGGAACAGCTCTGACTGTGGTGCACTGTGTGTTCTGACCCCTTTCTATCAGAGTCAGCATCACTTTTTACACCACAGTAGCTCTTCTGTGGGATCAGACCAGATAGGCTAGCCTTCACACCCAATGTGCATCAGTGAAACTTGGGTGCCCATGATCCTTTCACTGATTCACCAGTTGTCTTTCCATGGATCACGTCTGGTAGGTACTAACTACTGCACACCTGGGACACTCCACAGACCTGCTGTTCTGGAGAAGCTCTGACTCCATTGTCTAGTCATTACAATAAGGCCCTCGTCAAAGTGGCTCAGATCCTTACGCTCGGCCATTTTTCTTGCTACCAGCACGTCAACATCAAGAGCTAACTGTTCACTTGCTGCCTAATATATCCCACCTCTCTGACAGGTGCCTTTGTTATGAAATAACTAGATCGTCAATGTTATGGGTGATCTGTGTATAAAAAATGCCAATAAGGTTTGTAATGTGAACACAGCTTTCTGACTCAATTCAGATTTTTTTAATCAAGTTCACTCTTTCTGATTCTAAAGATTTTAAACTATTTTGAAGTTATAATAACTCTTAAAATAAGTTTTTTTCTTTGTTAAAACTGCCGAAAAATCAGATTTGAGATGCCTGCCCAAAAAGTCCTAAGTGGCTCTGAAAAAAAAAATCACATTTAGGCATAAAATTTAATTTGTCCCACTGTAGTGTGAATGTATCACGTTGCACGAGTGTCAGCGGCCTCAGGCCTTTAACTTTGCTTGACCTGTGTGGCCTTGTGGAAGTCTCTGATGTGGGGGGCCTCGCGCCAGCGGCCCACCCTCCCCACTGGCCACTTTCCTGTTGCCGTGAATAATGAAGAACTGGCTGCTATAGAGGGTCTCGTCTGCGGCTGATACAGAAAAAGACATCTGTCTGCAGGACGGTGCGGACGCCACCATGTCTGAGTGACCCGGTCACTGTGGGCCCCTGTATGTTTGCACGTTTCCTGCTCTGACATCTCTGCTGCTCGCCCCGACGCCTCTCCTGTTTACGCTCTTATTTTGCACTGCCTCCCTTTTATCCTCCTCTTTCCCTCTCTCTCGCTCTCTCTCTCGCTCTCCTCCGTCGCTTCGCTCTCAGTTGGGCTTCTTTAAACCACTCTTGTTTCCCAAAATCCCTCATTATCCCCTCCTCTCTTCTCTCCCTCTACCCTCCACTCTCAGGCATTTCCCTCCTGTCCCCCACTTCCCTTCCCTTTTCTCAAAGCCCCACCACCTCTCTCTCTCCCTCTCTCTCTCTCTCTCTCTCTCTCTCTCTCTCTCTCTCTCTCTCTCTCTCTCTCTCTCTCTCT
>JBBPDA010114853.1:0-29126 GCA_037974385.1 Arnoldichthys spilopterus
AGAGAGAGAGAGAGAGAGAGAGAGAGACAGAGAGAGACAGAGAGAGAGAGAGAGAGAGAGAGAGAGAGAGAGAGAGAAAGAAAGAGAGAGAGAGATCATCAATTCATTCATCAAATCATTCACACATTGACACACCCACATGCCGACACACCATCCTTTATTGGCATCGCTCTTCAATACTGGTGGAAAAAAAAAAGTGACAAATTCACTTGATCATTCACCAATATTGTGGAAGATTATAAAATCAAATGAACACTCAGCAGCATCTTTTCTTTTACTCTTTTTTACCAAGTGTGCCAATAATATGCTTAAACATACGTTTAGTTACCATTTTGGAGATTCAGCACTTTTTTCTGACATCAACAGAGCTGTCAAAAAAGAGAGAGTAAGGGAGAGAGACACGTGTCAGAGGTTCTGTGCCGAGAGGCGATGGATGCCCAGGATGACTCATGGGGTCCTGTCTGATCTCTTCCACTGCCAGTGCATTGGCCAGCAGCTCCACACACACAAACACAAACACAAACACACTGACATACACACTCACACGCACACCTGAAGCTCATTATGTGCAACCTCTCTCTGCGTAAAATTTTGTTTATTTCATGTGTATATACGCTTCCCTCCTTTTTCTTGCACACATTGCTGATGCCCAGAGACTCTAGTTCAGCTGTGAGCCATTCTCTAGCCTTTCATTAATGGCCAGTCTCTGTGCACAGGGAGCCCCTCTTTGCTGAATATTTTTGATGGCGGATCACACTGTTACACAGGGGTGTAACGGGTCCAGCCATAGCAATGTGCCTGAAACACTCTAGTTGCTTATGTGCTGATTCCATGTCAGTCTCACTGCTGAAACTGACCAATGATGTGTGGCATAGGGAAATGACCAACTGTGAGTAACAACAGACAGGCTATTTAGACCTCGAATGTAGGTAGACCTCATCAAGGGTCCTGTGAGTGTATTTTCAACAAATGTGTATAAGCTATTGTGCTTGTTGTCGTCACTGTAATCTCGAAGTTTCTGAGCAGGAAGGCATTGTCTAATTTGCTGACTCTTTCTCAAAGGCCCTGATTGGCTCTGCCCTCTTGATTGACAGGTGGAACTTTCAGACAGCACCTCCCACACCATCACAGATGCATATGTGGGGAAGGAGTACATCATCCAACTGGCTGCCAAAGACATGGAGATCGGCACGTGGAGCGACTGGAGTGTGGCCGTGCATGCCACCCCCTGGACAGAGGAGCCCAAGCCCATCACCCCTGAGGCAGAGCTTATAGGTAATGATTCGTTTAATCTGATGAATCTGAATCAATTAGATCATTTTCGGTTAACTTACTGATCAAAACTTTAGACCTTCTCAGTTCCATCATCATTAAAAAGGCATTTTAGATACCTGGAAGTTTTCTCAATTTGGGGGAGAGGGGTATTAAGGATCCAACAGGAGGTGATTTTTGTTGACTTGGAATCAATTTTCCCAGAATGCATTTCACACAGTGGTTGTAATAATGTACTTGTTCATGTTAGGCTTCGAAAATAAATACATGAAATAATAATTTACTAAAAACTTAGTTTTTTACTTTTTCGTGTTTTCATGTTAGATGAATGTTCCACCTTAAATGCTAAAGAGAAATTTACCAAGGCACCAGAAGTGATGGGCAAACCATACTAGAGATGCTGAAGTGATAAGCAAATGGGAAGATAAATCTTAATTTCACTTTATTCATAAGTTATCTATTCAAATTTCCCGCTCCACCTTAAATGCTAATGTGTAAAGGGGACCAGAAGTGCTGCTAAGGTATTAAGCAAAAGAGATGGTTAACAAGAATAAAATGTAAAGTTAAAAAGAGGTTAAAACACAGGAAAAAAATTAAAACAGGACACCAAGAAAGACAGCTACAATATAGGTTTGAAGTATCCAGCCCCTGATAAATTGTCCAAATTTTTTAAGGCTTTATTTTACATGTTTCTCACTCAACAATTACAAACTACTTTCACCATAATTATAAAATATTTAAATTAAAATATTTTTTAAAAATAAAGATTTGTGCAGATAAACTGTCATATGTTACTGTGAATATTAATTAGGTTAAAATGCTGTGTTTTGATCCCTAAGTCAAGACTCACAAACTGAATTGAGCTGTGATGACAGCAAGAACACTGCTGTTCCAAAGGCAGACTAAGTGTTCTGCATCTTGCCATCTCAGTAGTCTGGACTCCCCAGTTAGTCAAGAATTCTCAAGATCCTTCTGCATGACAAGTAATTTATTGCTCTGTAACGCGATGGAAGCCATACTGCCCTCTACTTTTCCTGTAATGTACTGCAATTTCTCGGTACAACCATATGTAATGGTGTATCAGCAGTGTAGACAGAGCAGTCACATTGGAGCCCATAATGTGGGGTTACCCCATGCTAACCAGCCCCCTTAATGTCTTCATAGGATCTCTTATAGGACTGCAATCACCATATTATATCCATGACTCATGAGTGGCTCTGGCTATTAATTACTTAATTAATTAGCCGTTAGCATAGTTAGCATAGTTATCACCACCTTGGTTGTTGGCAGCTTTACAAGACAAGCACAACACCATGTAAGTGTCAGCAGTTTTTTTTTAAATTCTGTTAAAATGTAAAAAATGACAAAAATGGACATACAAGGTTTTGGTCCGACAGCCACAATATATCATATAGACGTTATAAAGCATTGAAAAGCTCTTTTGTTTTCAAGCAGACAGTGCATCAACTCAATCAGTGTCATCTAATTAATGTCATCACCATCTAACTGCCTTTGTTGACTAATCACTGCAGCCTTTCTCAGAGGTGACCCTGCCCACCCTTCACTCTGTTCTCCACAATGCGGCCGCAAGCCGCCGTTTACTATCCAATTCCCCTTTCCACCTTCATCAAAGAATGGTAAGCTTATGCACAAAAGAGGAGGAGAGGTGTTGCACTGCAAAGTCAGACTGCCTCCTGCTGGACAGCGGTATCTTTACATATCAAAAATTCATGTTAAGAGGCTGAGGGTGCATTTAATACTGTATGAACTCCAGCAGGTGGATCTGGAGTATTGCACCATCAGAACAGACACTCAATATTCTGCTCTGAATCTCTATTGAGCTTTCTTTAAAGCATAAAGGACTGCTATGAATGAATTACATTGTGCAATAGCCTCTGGTTGTCCTAAAGAATAAAGTTAGAAAGTAGAATAAAGTCAATTTTTAAAGTTAGCAAGAGAATCACTGCATCAAGCTGCCTTTACACAGCCTTTATTTGGCCTTTAGACATTATTAGTGCACAGCTTAAAAATGCTTTATTGACATATTATTATATATTCATTACGTAGTGAGCAGCACATTAGGTTTCTTGGGACAGTGTTGGCCTAGTGGTTAGAACCTTGTAATAGAGAAGATTGCAGGTTCAAGTCCTGACCCAGGTCCCAATGAGGTTCCTTTGAGCAAAGTATTGTCCCATTCCACTGCTCCCCAGGTGTTGTTGATAGATGCTTGTGCTCCGTGTGTGCATGTGTGATGGGTTAAATGCAAAGGACACATTTCATTGTGGTGCATTTCGTGTGATTGAGTGTGTTCACAATGACAAAAAAAGTCACTTTCACATCAACTTTCACATTTGACTCTTCAAAGAGGTTAAAATCTGCCATTCTCGCATTTTTCTGTTTTCATGACCTGAGATAATGGCCTAAAATGTTAAAACAAATTTCAAATTCGTTCGAATTTAAACTGTAGTTAAATGTTTCCTCTACGTATAAACATTAATGTGGTATAAACTGAAAGTCCTGCACTTCTGAAAGTCTATGAGTGAGAAATAATTGTTCTGTTAATGCTGGAGGTTACTGCATGGTCACTGACACTTCAGTAACACTTCACTGAAGACCAGAATTCCTTAAGCTGCATGGCACACACTTAACCTTGCATAACCGACTGGCATACACATTTATAAAGGCTCATTCCAACAAGTGTCAATTTTCAAAACATTTTCCAAGGTCTTTATAAGTGAATGATGTTAACTATCTAGTTATTTATCTAGTCAGTTCCTGAGTTTAAAATGCTAGAAGCCGGAAAAATGGGCGTGCCTAAGGATCTGAGCCTATCTGATAGCCATCATTTTTCGTGAACAGTAGCCTGGCCTATTAACTGCTCTGACTGCTTAATCTCTTGACAGTGACTAGTCCTGAATTGTGGTCAAAGGTCATAACAATGCTCTGATAAAAACTGCCATTACAATCTACAGCAGGGTTCCCCAACCCTGGTCCTGGGGGGGCTGGTGTCCAGCAGTTGGTATTTTCCCACCTCAAACAGACTCCCGAAACCAGGTCGTTAACAGTTGAACCAGGTGTTTTTGAGCTGTAAAATCAAACAGGAGTTATAGACACCTGACGTCCAGGACCAGTTCTGGACTGAGGTTTTGGTGCATAACTCTAGTCCTGGAAGTTTGGTGTCCACAGTTTGGTAGGTCCCCTACTGAAACACTTCCACTCAACCTGGCATTTAACAGGTGAATTGAACCAGGTGTGTTTGACCAGAGGAAACACCAAACTGTTCTGGACACCGGCCGTCCAATCCCAGGGCTGGGGAACCCTGACTTACAGTGTGAATAGTGTTCGATCCATGTGCATCTTCAGAAGTACAGAAGTTAAGGTTTATTTAATGAGAGTTCTTGTTGTGGAAAATAAACTGTACGAAGGGATCGGGAGACGCTCTGTCCAGGTCATGATCCCTGTGCCTGAGCTCTCAGAGTATCAAAGAACGTGTCCTCCAGCAGACGAGAGAATTCTATCGGCATGAAGGCCTCACTGACTCGACTACACAGGTTTTTATAAATAGCAATGACAGCCTGATGACTGTTATTAGAAGTAATATCTGGTGGCTACTACCCTGCTCATTTTGATCCACTAGACAGTATTGGATTTCTCCCCCTGCAAGCAGACGGCGTATTTAATTCGAGCTATACTTGGAAAGTGGCAGAGAATCAGAAAGTCAGCAGACCGGTGGGTTTTCGATTGCCACTGGTTTTCCCAAGATCCCTGGACAAAAAAATCCCCCCTCCGTAAGCACCACAGCTGTTTTCTCCTGGGTTTTGTCCGCACTCTGCCTCTTACGGTGCAGCGCTGTTTGTGTTTGTGCACATTTTAATTCGGTTAATGAGGAGCTTGACTTTGCTGCAGTGTGCAGGAGGGCCTACCATTTGATCAGAGGAAATGTTATCCCCCCTCCGAGTCATTTCACACATCGCCACACTGCGCAAATAACACAATAAACAAGTGATATTAATTGAAAGAATAACTAATTCCTGCCTCCACCTGCGACGATTAATCCATGCTGCAGCCGTGCAACGCAAACAAGCTCAGCAACAAGCAGAGCAGTCATCGTTCTGCTGGCATTGAGACCACCCCCAGTCTGTAACTTCCAGAATTGCGGCTGCTTCTTGGCTTTGGTTTGTTTTCATTAGGGCCTCGTCTGAAACCGTGACTGAGAACATTTTTTTCACCGCTTCCTCATCACTGCCCATGTTCAAGATAGATGACAGTCAGAAACGACTGTGCTTGCCACTGATAGCAATGATGGTTGTCCTGATATAGCAGTTTGGTACCCTGGTCACATGCAAGAGGCTATGGAAATTACCTACTGTGAATATTTTCATTTTGTTTTTATAGTTATTTTCATTTTGCTGCTCTGCATTAACTCCCAGCTGGGAAGTCGATGTGATATGGCATAGCAAATGTCGTGCTTTCAGTTTTGTTTTTTAGTTTGTTTTTTGTCAAGACCAACCACAGTTTTATTGACTTCAATTATCTGCATGGAGTCTGTTTAATTTTATGTTTAGTTGCATGCCTGTATAAAATACACACATCACTCAGCGACAGACTTGATGCTATTTGGATTAAAGCTTCATACTCTAGAGCTTGATGATGTTTGCGTAATAAAAACATTACCTTGTTATTCTCCTTTCAGCAGAGACCACTCCTTCCTCTGCCCCACCCTCAGCCAAACCAAGGGTCGGTCTCGCCAGTTCCGGTTGCTCCACTCTCCTTTTCTCATCCCATCTCCTGTTGTTCATCCTGCTGTTCATCATGTGGTACGTAATGAGTTCTGTGTTAGAACCACATTAGCTAAAGCTGCGTTTCCCAGCGCATTCTTAGGGGCACCCAGAAGGTCCACAGTTTTGATCTCTCTCAGTTTCCAGCACACATGGACCAGGCTGGTCAGAAGTGAACATCTGGTACAGCAGTGCTGGGATCCATAATAGATACATGTCAAGCATATGGGGTTCTCCAATGATTTGGTTGGGAACCACTGGCTTAGAGAATCCTGTGCAGCAAGGGTCATCAATTCCAGGCACTGAAAGCCCACAGTTTTGTGATTTCTCCACTCAGACACACCTATCATACCTACTGAGTTAAGTTTCACCAAAGAAACTACCACACTGTGCTGGGCTACAGCCTTCCAGCACCAGAATTGATCACTCTTCCTGCATCCGGTGTACCTTTCAGTTTTATTTGCTATTTACAAATGCTACAGCATGTGTAACATTAAGACTGGCTTCTGCTGGTTGAATGTTCTCCCATTTAAAAACACTGTCACTATCATAAAAAGAAGGAATCAGTGACTAAGGCTACCTCTCACTAGATGCTTTTACAAGTTCTCATTAGGATTTTACAAGTCGTCGAGTCCAAGATTCACAGGGGGAAGGTGTAACCTGCAGACCTTATGACCAGTAAACTTGATTGATCCCCAATAGCAGCTGGCTGAGGGGGCAAATCAAGTAACGAGCAGAAGATTCATTATGTGGGCAGCATGCCTGGTCCCCTGGTACTTCTGCACCATGCCATAATGAGCCGGACGCTAATTAAAGCTAGCTCATGCAGAGTCTGTGGGTCTGCAGAAGAAGCAAGGGGTGCAAAAACTGTACTATTCGCACAGCCAGCTTGATTGACTAGGATGGCCCTTAGTTCAGAATCGAGCCACCATTCGCACAGCTAGCCTCCACTGCTATCTGGATTAACTGGGAAGGCATGTTGCTCTGGGATTCACTTCAAAGTAGCTTAGAGGCGGTACATGGCATTATCTAAGCGCCAATAGTGTCTTCCCTCTGGGGAGACCACATACTTGCAGAGATATCTCAGCCCCACACTTTTTCATTGAGCTGCAAGAGGGAAATTTAATTGGCCAGTCAGTAACGGTCTGAGGGGAGGTCTGGGTCAGCCTCACATGTTCCTGCTCCCCCGTCGGTCGAAAGCGTTCAGTCGGTCACATGGAAATTTGATGTGCATCTATTAGTTCCCATCTCACAGTGTGCCTAGGTACCTCCTGCTGAGTTCTGCTTTACTGCCTATGTGGAAGTATTGGGCTGTAAAAGCAGTGTTAGTGTATTAAGTCATGTAAGGTCAAACCCTGTCTGAGTCTAAGCGTTAAGGGGTTGCTACTGACCAGTCTGACCGGTCTTCTGACACTCGTCTGCTGTATGTATTCTGTGCTAGCCCCTGAAAGTCAAAATACATAATCCAGCTCTTGGTTCATGTTTGGGTTAGAAGGTGAGGAGTCTATCTGTCAGTTGCTGAGTCCACAAGTAAGCCAACGTGAATTTTGCAATTTCTTTGTGGAAGTGTTGAGAGATTGACTGGTTGTGCACGCCAAATAAATCCTGACTTCTCACTTCTCTGTAAAAGAAAACAAACAATGTATTTGGAACCTGTTGCCTTCCCTAGATGGCAAGACTGATTCCATATCCTTGGTCTATTACAACACTATTGTGAAGCTCAAATGATGCAATATAGCACGAGGTTCATGTGAAGGTTAGCTGGAGGTAATTCTATTTGTGAGTTGTTGACTTTATTACAAGTCTCCGAGTTCCATCATTTCACTGTGGAAAAGTTGAGGGACAGGCTGACTTGTTGTGCACACCAAATAAGTCCTGCTTTATCATGTCTCAGTGGCTGTTAGATACTGTAGACGAGAAATCACCTTGTATTTGGAATTCGCTTCCCTTCCCTAGATGCCAGGGCTGATTCCATAGCCTTGGTCTATTGTAAGGTTAGTTTTGAATCTGGGTGGCAATCACAGTATGCCAATATGTGTGCAGTGCATGCTGGGTATTGTAATTAGATTGAAGACTAGAGGGTGGGGCTGGAGAGAGGGTGAGGGGAGGTAAAAAAATATTGTCAACCATGTATGGGAAGAATGAGGCAAAGTTCAATCAAAACAAGTTTTGGTAGACAAGGGGCACTAGCCTTGGAATCTTTGGCTTAAAGGGGCAACTACAGTATGGCCCACCCTCAACCCTCCAGATTGCACAACACTACACAACAATTAACATTATTAGGCACTTTTAGACCAGTTCTAGAGACTTTTTGAGGAGAACTGGAGACTTCCACTGAGAACTACACACCTTCAGGGGCTTTTTTTCTGTTTGCACTTGGACTGACAGTTGAAACGCTGAAGTGATATAAACCGGCCGATGGCTGGTATAGCGACCGCAGAGGAAAAGATGGAGGACGCTGTGATTGCAGTGCCTAAAGACCCTGTTATATTTCCTTCCATATTGGCCCAATAAAGCCTGGACTTCACTGTCCGTCCATTTGTCTTCATCTTTCCCAGTTTTTAGCATGTTACAGAGGTAATGTTTCAAACTGTTAAAAAATGGCAGCTCCAGTCCCCAAATGCTGTTGTCTGGACCCATTATCGTTCACTTACATCACTTATGGTTCTTCTAATGCAAGAACGTACTGACCCTAAAGTAGGAGCTAAAAAGTTTCTCAACACAGAACTATAATCTAAGAATTAAGGACTATAATTGTTCTCAGTTCCTTTACCTTTTCTTCATTTGGCTGACGCTTTTATCCAAAGTGACTTTCAAGACGTGGAGCAGTGTAGTGGGATGGTACCTTGCTCAAGGGTACCTCAGTAGTGCCTGGGCCAGGACTTGAACCTGTGACCTTCAGGTCTCAATTGCAATGTCCTAACCACTAGGCCACCACTGCCCACTAGGCCACCACTGCCCTGCCAGTTCCTGCAGTGAACATCTTTCAAAAATTCTAAGAAGTTTGAAAACGTTCCTCTGGTCAGGAAGCACCTATTGTAAACATACTGATAGTTCCAAAATCAGTCCCAAAGGAACAAATGGTAGGCAGGTACCACATGTCTGCACAGAAAAGGCCTGTGAGAGACAGGTACACAAACCATGACAACGCTCTGTATAGTACAAGGTACACTCAGACCATCTAAAAGTAATATGTTGTAGTAATCAGGTGTAGTCAGGATGTTTGTCAGATTCCATCTCAAGATTTACCAGCTTCTGAAAGACATAATAGGCCGATGCTGCTGATGACTCCGACACTTTGAGCTGTGCACTGATGCGTGTCTTCTCTTGCTTTCTCTCTTGCAGATGTCCATGATTCATTCCAGTGAAAAAAGTCTTCTAATTCTATTTTGCACATGTTAATGGATCTCGTGCATTGATAATTTAATTCAAGTTTTTTTCTCACAAAAAGAAAAAAATAGGAAGATTAATAAATGATGTTTTGCGAACGGAAGAAAATTCAAGAAGAAGAAGAAGAATCAAAGCGCATCTTTAATCTCGGGCAGCGTGGCTGAAGGTGGAGTGAGCACAGGCACGGGACAGTGACCCCCAGGGAAGCAAAAGATATGGGGACAAAAGACTCCAAACTCGCATCTGTCTCACAGCAGCACAACACCCAGACCAAGCATCCGTCCTCCAATCCCTCAGAATTTTTTAAACGAACGATTCAATTTGGGTTTTTTTCCCCCTACTTTTTTCCACACAAACACACACTGGAGATGGTCGTGCGAGTGTGTGATTAATTTCTGCAACATACAGCTAACTCATCATGCCAAAGACTTGGAGAATACTCATTCTTCTCACCATCTCTCGCTTCCCCCCCAAGCCTGTTGTCTGTGCGCGGTGACTGGAAGCTGCAGTGCGAAATCTCCATCCAGCAAAACAGGGGCTTCATAGACTGAGGACTAACAAACTTAGAATGAAGGTCATTGTTTGATTATGGGCTTTTTTTCCAGCATTTACTTTTCTTTTTATTCTTTCTCTTATTTGACCCTTGATATTGAGAAGCAAAAAGACATATACACCAAACACACACACACAGCCACATACACACACACAAAGGGGTTTTACTCTACGGTAATGTCCTGGACTGCCTTTTTAAATGGGAAAACACGTCGGAAACCATGAATTGTATCTGTTTCTTACGCCTAAGTTCTGAGTTCTGTGTAGAACCACTTTTCTCACTCTCCAAATCCATTTGCCTTTCAAAAACTGCTTTTTTGGTTTGTGTTTATCAGACTTTTAATAGCCAATGTTACAGTACTTTTTGCTTTATTCAATGAATATTGTGATTTTACATTTTTCTTTGTTTATTAAACAATATCCGCATAGCATCTTAGTTTCTTTTTTTTTCCTCAAACATTCACAATTGCTTAATTCTCCACGAACATATTTTGTAAACTACGATATGTATCTTTAACATGGAAAAAAAAAAAAACTTTATTATTTAATAATGTATGTATTAGCTTTAGATTCTTGTAACCTGTATCTGGGTTCTTTTTATAGATGTATATAAAATGAGAGGTTGTTCATTAAATGTGACCATTTCACAATGAGCTGACCCCGCCTGTCGTTTGTTGAAGTTGGCCTTATTGTTTTTTTTAGGATTCTTTATTCATTAGTTTTATTGTTTGTTTGTTTATTTATTTATTTATTTTCGTCGAAGCAAAGACGCCTTTGTTCTCCGGCATCAATGCAAATGTGCGCGAGCGCTGGCGGGGCAGGGGCTCGGGCTGATTACGGATGATTACGGTTCGGAACATTCAATTAAGCTGTCCCGGGTCTTTCCACAGACTCATACTTGTGACATGAAAATGACGAGTCAAAAAAAAGGAAGAAAGGGGAAAAAAAAAAAGGTTGATGAATGTGGTTAATGGTTCATTTTTTCCTTTCTGAGTCTCATTGCTTTTTCTGAGATCCCTCCTCAAAACATTTTTCAACATTTCTACATAACTCAGTTACTGAAATTTAAAGGGTCAGTCACAGTGACTTGATGTAAAGTAGTTCACTCTAGAGAAACTTACCGTTTTTTTTTGTTTGTTTGTTTGTTTGTTTTTACAGTGGCAGTGATAGGACCCAGATGTCCACAAAACAAATATGACCATGTTATTTTCTACTCAAACCCACTAGTGAACATGCAAGCATCTCCTGGCCTTTTATATATAATGCTGATGATGGTAAAACAGTGCGTAATCTGATAAAACAGTTCTCTTCGGGTACAATTTCGCCTTACAGCCTGCATATACCGCTCCACCATGATCATCCATCTCAAACCTTCTTGAAACATTCAGAAAACAACGTCTCCGGAATCAGGCAACGTTTAATGTAATATCTATGAGGAAGTGTTTAGTGGTTCCTATCATCAGGAATGTTCAGTAGTTTCTGTAGATCATAACCTTTCTGATTTACTTTGTGTACATCTTAACCACTTCATTAGGTGAACAAATTGGTGTAGATGCCAAAAGATGCAAGTTCATGGGCCAGCAAAGCTAGCAGAGCCTGTGGAAGCCACATACACACCTGCAATTCTCAACTACACATTATGTGAAAATGTGGAGCTGTCCAGTAGGCAAGCACAGAATAGCTGCCCCATAAAGATGAAGGAGAGATGTCTACACAAACAGTTTGGGGATCAGGGAGTAGAGAGCAGCATTATTATATGACCCAGCTTTGAAATAATACAATAACAGTGTTCGTTCTTGAAGCGAGAGAGAGCGATATGGAAAATGAAAGTGTGGATTTGTTATAGTGAACACACCCCATCACACGAGATGCACCACAACAAATTGTGACCTCTGCATTTAGCCCATCCACATGTGGAGCAGCAGGCGGCCATCAACAGCTCCAGAGGAAGCAGTGCAGGAGGACAGTGCTTTGCACTAGGGTAACTGAGTGGTACCTGGGTTGGGACTTGATGGGCAGATCCCTAACCACTAGGCTAGTGAGAAAGGGGAAGAACTCAAGACCTCAGTCTTCTGTACATTCTGGCAGACCCATAGTGCACAGCTTCAAGTTTCATGCAAGTACTTTGGCAGAGGCCTATGCAAACTTCTACACGTGACGCCTGCAGATGTCGGTAGATATGCAGGAGTATTATTTGGCTTTTAGTAAAGAACAGTGGCTCTGGTTTCCAGTGAGGTCTTCCGTGTACTTTGTGTACACAGAAGAAATAAAAAAATAAAAGAAAGGAGTCGCTATCTCTAGGAAAATCTAAAGCCTCCTCCAAGCATCAATCTCCAGTGGCGCTCTGTTGACTCTCTGTCTTCACTTATACTCCTCCAAAGCCAAGAGACATGACCCTCTTATTAGCTGACAGAAAAAAGCAGAGGAAAATCTTGCTGGAAAATCAATGGTCCAGAACCTTCGGCTGGACGCCCGTGGGCTCTGGCGGTGAGGCTGGCCAGGCATTAAGCTGACGGATCTGCACTAGCAGGTCTGGAGCATTCAGCAGAAGCAGAGTGGGCTGAGTTAGTAGCGCGGGTCGGAGGTTGAGGTTTCTGATGGATTGCTGCTGGGCTGTGATTTAAGGCCGCTTTTATAATGTGTCAGCAGGTTTGCGCAGCAGCTCTGCTTTGGAAAAAAAAAACCAGATGCTTATGGCGCTCAAACGCTCACTCCTGGCACCGACGTTGGCAGAGATTTGTAGCTGCAGAGATGGAGTGAGTTTTCTGCAAGCGTAACAGTAATGACGGCGTTTTAAAAGTGTGTGTTTTGCAGCCTGTGGCTTTTCACCTCCCGAAAAGTGCAAAATGTACACCAGCATTGTTCGTCAACTAGGTTTAGTATCATGTGTAGGTGTTTTCAATGCAGGCAAGATGGAAGACCATTTAAAGGGCCATAACAGGCACCATATCATGACAACATAAATAATAATAATAATAATAATAATAATAATAAGTAGTAGTATTATTATTATAGACCACCTTTTATACATATAATGTAATATAATAATAATTATAATAATGATTATTATTATTATTAGTGATTAGTACTATTTATATTGCACCTTTTGTACATAAAATGCAACCCAAAGTGCTTTATACTGAGATTAAAATCAGAAAATAGAGACAAAAAAACTAAACAGAATAAGCAATTAGAGTGTAAGAATAAGATAATGGTAAAAACATGGCAAATATACAAATTAGAATACAGTGGAAAAAATGAAATAAATAAATAAATACATACAAAACTTACAAATTAAGAAAAATGGGGATCAAATAAATTAAAAATAAGTATTAAAAGCCAGGATAAAAAAGTATTTAAAAGCCTTTTAGAACAGTAAAATGATTCAGATTCTCTCATTGCTGCTGGTAGTGGGTTCCATACTTGTGGGGCCTAATGACTACAACCTGCCTCCCCATTGAAAGTGTAAGGGGCAGGGCCCCTTCAAGAGACAAAGGGAGATTGTCTCCTCCTGGTGGCTGGAGCCGGTAGCCCAGGTTCCAGCCCCAAAATCTAGCAATCCACAGGTGCTGTGGATCAGGGAGCTGATTGTCAGGGTCACTTAGGCTCCGAGCAAACCAGGAGGAGACGTGAGACAAACTCATCGAACCGGTAGTGTCGAAGTTTTCCTGTGTCTAGATCTCCTGTCCTCATGGTTCACATATGGAAACTAAGCCTGTTTAAATTCATTGTTTTTACGACGCCAGGAAAATCAGCTCCTATACACACGCCGATCAGCCATAACATTATGAATATTGAAAGGTAAATAACATTGATTACCTAGTTTTGTCAATACATTGGCAACTCTTACGGGGATGGATATAATAGACACCAAGTGAACAGTTAGTTCTGCAAAGCAGCAGGTCTATTGGAGTGTATTCAGTAGTTAGCACCTACCAAAAGTGATTAAGGGAAGGACAACTGGTGAATCAGCAACACAAAGCTCCCTGATGTCAGAGTATCTCACTGTCTGGTCCTGGCAGGTACCGTCTCAAGTGATCCGATCATAAGTGGACAGTGAGGTGTACAGCCATTTACACCTCCTTTCCATGTTCTCCAAATCCATCTACAGTGAGCACTTATGATTGGATTTTGTGCCTAGAGAAGGGGGGGCAAATGTATTTACTAGATTTGTTGTCAGACAGAAACGTGCCCTGGTTCATGTATATGCGCGAGCCGCGAGAAGAGTATAGATCACATGGAATGCTGACAGTCTACAAACACACAGGAGAGGAAAGGGGAAAAAAAGCCATGTAGTTCCTTTCATCTCTGCTGGGATCAGTCAATTGATTTAAGTGGTTGTTTGATGCTGTTGAGTCTTACACCAACAGCTCTTATCTGAGACTTAACTGCTAAGTTGGTTGCAGGTAAGACACTCAAAAATGTATTTTGGGGTTTGCAACCTCCCCACAACCAACTTCAGCTCTGAATGAGCATCTCTCCATTTGGCCTCTTATTGCAAATGTATGCTATGTTGCTAGCTCTCCTTCTTGTAGTGAGACTTGATTCCGAACCACTAATACGAAATGCACAGAAAGCAGCAACTAAATGGTATTTTTGACCATAAAAAAATGGTTGGGGTATATTTGTAACAATATGGCTACTTTTTGCACCTTTTTAGAGTTGCTAATTGTGTGAATTTAGTTCTTTGCAACAGAAAGAATCTCAGCATGATGTTCAGCAGCACTTTGATAAGCAAAGAACTAGTCTAGAATTTGATGTTCTGTCTGCTCCCGACAAGGCCCAAAAGTTATGACCAGTCTTTATGAAACTACTAATGCCTTGTTTATGTTTTCTGCAGGCCTGCATTATTTAAGGTATCACTTTTCATGCTTACTGCTCGATTTAAATGCTTTATATACACCTTTCTTTCAAAATAATCTCAATTACATGTCAGTTGCGGCTAATTAAGGCATAAAATCAGCTGTTTGTGGCATTTTTGCTCGCATTTAAAACAATGCTTTGCTGCTCATGTTGCATAAATCAGAGCTTTAGTGTTGCGATGAAGACACCTGTAACAGAATTACACTGATTGCCTGTCACTTTAGCACTTCTAGCGCTGTTTTTCACTTTAGTATTTAAGGTGGAAGGTTTCTTCTCAGAACAAATGAAGATTTCACTTGCAGGTGTGGCAAAACAAAAAGAATAGGATTATAGATGTTACACGTTCTGGAATAATGCATTAAAAGGCAGTGGTGGTCTAATGGTTAGGGAGTTCCCCTGTGACCTGAAGGTCACTGGTTCAAGTCCCAGACTAGTACAAGTACCACTAAGGTACATGGTAGCAAAGTACCTTCCCAAGCACTGCTCCCTGGGTGCTGCCCACGTCAGCTGCCCATTGCCCCTACATGAAAGGGTTAAAGACCTGTCCTGGAAGTTGCTTTGGATAAAAGCGTCAACCAAATGAATAAATGTAAAATGTAAAGACAGAGGTCACATTTCTCCACTAACCAGTCACTGAAAACTCCAATAGCCCAGGCAATGCTTCTTT
Organism: Arnoldichthys spilopterus; assembly: GCA_037974385.1. Taxonomy (NCBI): domain Eukaryota; kingdom Metazoa; phylum Chordata; class Actinopteri; order Characiformes; family Lepidarchidae; genus Arnoldichthys; species Arnoldichthys spilopterus. The sequence goes on from JBBPDA010114853.1 coordinate 15,523, forward strand.
GGTGCTCATGTCTGTTCTCATGTATTTTGTTAACACCTTCTCCATCCAAGCCTTTATGTATTTCTGATGTAATTTTGACTTTGTTATTGCACAAAAGGTCACTAAGTCATTATGTTACAAGGGCCACTACTGTCAGAAACCACTTCTGTTAGTCAAGCCAATTTTATCTCTTTAGCATTTTTTACAACTGACGTTGTCACAAAACAGCTTTACAGAATCAGGGTCTGAGCCCCTAATGAGCCAAAGGCGACAGAGGCTACAAAAAAGTTGTAGAGTTGTAGATAGAAACTTGGAAGGAACCAAGGCTCAGAAAGGGAACCCATCCTCCTCAGGTCGACACTGGAATGCGAAAACAATAGAAAAAAAAACGAGACGAGAGAGAGAGAGAGAGAGAGAGAGAGAGAGAAATATAAATAAATTGTTAATGATGCTCAATGTTACAAGTGATTAAGAGCGATGTACAATGGTCTGAGTGCAGGCAGGAGCTCTGGCGAGACTCACTATAACAGCATAACTAAAGGTTGAAAGTGACCAAACTACTTGCGGAATGAAATGAAACATAGCAAAACTTCAAACATTGCAGAACTCCTTTACCTTAGCGGAACTTTCTGCAATGTTCCGAGCTGTATGACACTGTACAACAATTATGATACACACGTAAAACACTTTCCTAGAAAAAAAGGGAATGAATTATATTAAAAACCCCATTATTTTAAATCCACTGTACTAATGCTCAAGCCATGAAACACAAAGACATAAAAAAAAATACACACACAAACACATGAAGCCCCTCCCCCACACACACTGAAGATTCAGAAAGAGGGGTGTCATTTTTAGAAGGACATATCTGCGTGTTGTCCTCTAAAGGTGCCTGGGACACTGTTGCCCAGCTCTATTTTTTTTCACATCTTCCACACCTCTGCAGCTGAACCCTTCTCCACACACACACACACACACATTACATGCTCTGTTTTTGTAAAAACATGCTGGCCATGAGCACAAGATCTTCATTGCGGTTGTTTTGGATGCACGCATACTGACTGCTAAAGCATTCGTCCTCTGTGCCGAAGGCGAGTGTGATCAGCCTGAAGAACTCTGGCATTTTGGCATTCTCCGTCAGACATGAGGTTTAAGCCCCCGACCATGGATTTCAGGAAAATCAATAGTCCATTGTGCGGCTGTCAGCTTCCAGGCCTGCCTAATGACAGCCTCAACCTTTCAGAGTAGCTAACTGTATGAGTGACACATAATCACTTCAGGCCTGATTCACCTTAGCCTTTCCCTCTTCCCAAAGATAAGGAGCTACCATGGACTGAGGAGCATGGGGCCCTGGCCTGACTTCATTTTTAATATGTGCCAAAGTATTTTACTAGCCTGTCATTGTATCAACTTTACAGCCATTCAGCACAAAAATTCAAGGTATGAATTTAATATCCAACACATACTGTTGCAGAGCTCTTTAATGTAAGGCATATGCACAAAGGTTCTAACTAGTTTTTGATGTGGTTCTAAGAAAAAAATCTTTAATTGGCAAAAAACCTTTGGTGGAGATTTGACAGCAGAAAAGGTCGGACTGCTTTGAAATGGGTTGAATTTCATATAATAATATTTTTATCATAATCTTATTGTGAAAAATATTCATACAATTGCTGTTGAACAAGAATCGCCAAAATGGCAACCTTACAAGACAAGCGCAAAACCTACTTAACTTACAACAGACATTTATGCAAAATGTCCTTTTTTAAAATAATTTAGAACCATTTCTTTTGCTACATTTATTGTGAAATTTTGACACAATGTAAACAGTTGGTTTCAAATGTAAGTAATGACAAAAATGGAGATTCAAGTGGTTCGACAGCAATAATATACAGGAAAGTCAGTAGGCCTACATGTAAGATGTGTCACACTTAGAAAGAAAATTTTCATGAATTGAAGAGGTGCAAGACACAAATGCAGGTCCAAACCACTGTTTATTGCAAAACAGGCGAGCAGTCAAAACCAAAGGGGCGATCCAAAAACAGGGTGAAAGCCAGTCCGAAAGTCCATATACACAATATCCAACACAATGGGACCACTCAGCAACAGTACGCAAGTTGGCTTCACGTCTCTATCTGGTTGCCCTCAGCTTAAGTAACCCCGACCTTCAGTTTCCTAACCCATAACACCTGCCCGTTATTAGGGCTAGGTGTGGGTAGCGGGCTACCGGCTTTGGCCACCAGATGGTGACAATTCCCACAACTGTTTTACAAACTGTTACAAAAACAGCTTCACAGTTTATTGCCTCAAAAAATTGTAAAAAAAAAACAAACAAAAAAAAAAACAAATTTATGTAATGTTCCACTTACACCAGATATACCATATCTGGCAAGTTATAAAAATGAACAAGGTAAAAGCTGTAGCCACTTAAGACAACAGGCTGTGTGCTCCCAAACCACATTAGAAGTAGGAGTGCTGATGACCATCATGACTATGAAGGGTCCAAGGGCAGTCCTCTCTAGCCCTGGTACTGTCTGAAATGGCAGACTATAGCATAGACATTTTGTAAACCACATCCACAGGTCTGCACCACTTTAAGTAGACCAAAGTGGGCAGTGGTAGCCATTTTTTTTTTTGCCATAATCTTTTTCTGAAAGTTATTCTGTGAAGCCTACAGGATCAGGTAGGCCGAGCACATCCATAGCTGCAGGAATGTATTTTGAATATGTCGGCAGAGCTTCATGCATCTTTTATTTCTTAATATAGGGCCGACTGAATATGAATATTCCTTGAATATTCTTCTGATATTAAAAAAAAATATTGAGCAGCCTGAACCTACTCACACCCCTATAGCTTTCCAAACCCACTACATTAATGTTTCCCAAACCTGATCCTGGAGGCCCAATGACTTGCACATTTTAGTGTTTTCCCTGTTTTAACACACCTACTTCAGCTCAGTGAAGTGTTGTTAGTGAGCTGATTACTTGGATCAGGTGTTCTGGGAGCACAGAAGAGACTAAAAAGGGGCAGGAGAGTGGGCCTCCAGGAGCAGGACTGTAAAACACCATATTGCATAAGATCTTTGTAAAACATACAGAATTAACAACTTTTTAGATTGTTCTAGCCTGTTTAAGAGTGTTTACATGCTGTTGTGACACAAGAACAGAAATAGTAAAATGCTGGTTCTGCTTTTCATTCCATGTCTGAGCCCTGGCAGTCACTACATTCTCTTTTTCAGGGCTATGGAAATGCCCCCGGTCCCAAAAGTGACCAGGTAAGTTGGACAAAATATGTGCATAGGCCCACAGCCTGTGAACCAAAAAACATCTACCTCCTCTTTCTACTGACAAAAAGAAAGAAAGCCAAACTGACCGAGGCTGCAAGCCTGTGTGTTGGCGAGAGACAGGTGCTTGACGGAATTGGCTGCTCTACTTTAGCACCTGTCCCTGCTGGCCTCTCATCCTCCAAACAACAGTGCACAATTCAAAGGTGTTGCTTTCTCTTCAAGCCCCTTTATTGCTTTCAAAGGGGACATGACTGGCTCAGTGGCAGGGGGGAGGGGATGGCTTGATCTCTTTACTTTTACTTAGCTTCAAAGTCTTGTGGTTGGTGTTGTTCTGGAGAGTTTGTCTATACCACCTTGTGAAGCTGATGTGCAGTCGGTTCGGCCACTTTTCTCAAAGCACCACTCTGAATGTAGCTGGGTGACACAGAGCATCTTCAGTAATGCCACCACTCACTAGACATACTTCTGAGGCTGAAGGGGGCATGGGGTATAAAAGAAAGAAATCACAGAGGCGCTTCCTGCCAGATGGAGATCTGTCTGGATAGTTAGCATTATTACTATTTTTTGTTAACACAGTATATGAGGGTTATGTGTGTTTTCCCAATACTTTATGCCTAAAATCATTAGAAAAAGGCTGTTGTTCCACAACGACTTTGATTCTGTGCTCAGGACAGAACAGGACAATGACATTTTGAAATTCACCTGTTTTAAGGACATTCTCCATTCACTTTAAATGCTAAGTAAGCTTAAAAAAACTGTAGAGCAGTCCATAATTTTCTAGAACTTTCTGGAATCTTTTAGAACTTTCTAGAACTTTTTGAAATGGTCCAGAAAACAAAAATGTGCCTGGTTTACTGCTATAAATACAAAACTATTGTGGTTTGTGGTCATAAAATCAAAGTTTGTGAAGAATAGAGCCATTTTTTAAATAGACTTTAGACACAAGCAGTTAAAATATAACACTAAGGAACCAAGAACAGAATTTGTGTAATACTGTGTAATCAGCTTTAACTTTAACAAGCACCAGAGCTCTTCCATCCAACTTTTTTTTGGTTTAAGTGAATTTATCATTGTGAAAACACTCACTCACACAACAAAATGTGACCTCTGTATTTAACCCATCACATGTGCACAGAAGAGCAGCAGGCAGCTATCAACAGCACCCAGGGAGCATTGTAACCTGACGGTACCTTGCTCAAGGGTACCTCAGTGGTACTTTCCGTTCACAGGGGCAAGGTCCTAACCACTAGGCCACCACTGTTCATACTGGAAGTAAATGAGATGATGAAGATGAGATGAGGTGTGTTAGCTATTTTATAATAACAAGTGAAAGTGACTATTTGTCATTGTGAACACACTCAAGCATCACAACAAAATGTGACCTTTGCATTTAACCCATCACACGTGCACACGTGGAGCAGTGGACAGCTGTCAACAGAGAGCAGCATAGTGGGACGGTACCTTGCTCAGGGGAACCTCAGTAGTGCCTGGTAAACTACACTGAGGGTTGTTGTTTAAGTACTATTGCTTGGTAATAGGCCATGATTACTATGTGAAATTATAGCCTAAGCACATAAAATATCTTATATATCTCTCCAATATGAACTTAAAAAACTGAATGAAATCAGTAAAGTGATGCTGATCCAGATGCTTTCAGGAGTTTGAAGGTAGGGCTGGAAAAAGCCTGACAAAGTTCTTTTTTTTTTTCTTTTTTTTTTTTCATTTTAGCTTCTTGGTGCAAAGTTTGCAAGCACGTCTAGTGTTTGTGTGGGTTTCCTCTGGGTGCCCAGGTTTTCTCCCACTGCCCAAAGGCTTGCAATGGGTTGACTGGATACTGAAAACTGCCCATAGAATAGCTGTCTGTCCCAATATTGCCCTGTGATGGGTTGGTCTCCTGTCCTCAGTGAACCGTGCCTTGGCCTATAGTCAGTTGGGACCGGCTGGTCACCCTACCCATGATACAGTACACAACACATAATTGCCCTCATGAACTAATGCTTCTCCTGCAGGGAACTGCCAGTGTGGCTACTGTTGGGCTGTTCCTTATTTAATCAGCAGTGTGTGCTTCTCTTTATTCTTAACATCTAAACTAATGTTTGCTGAAGGATTAGCTGGAGGCAAAGGAAATCATACCTTCCCAGTCTCACTGCCAAAACTGTGACTGTAGATAATGCAAATCTGCAGTGATTTGTCAGCAAATGCAGACTGGTTTTCAGCAGCATCAGAGCTAAGACCCGGTACAAATGATCTTCTATCCGTTCCCTACTACTGCTTGATTGTTTCCTGTGTCTTGGAAGTCGCTTTGGATAAAAGCGTCCGCCAAATGAATAAATGTAAAATATGTAAATGTTACTATAGTGCAATGCAGTCTTCTTCCAGCCCTAAGGAAGAACCAGTATCTCTGTCTTAGTGTTCATTGTTTTCTGTAAATCCTGGTTTGCTAAAGGTCCACACAGTCCACACATTAATGTTATGCAAAGAGATGTTGGCAGATGTTTTGTGATAATTCCTCACATTATTACATTCACCTGTGGGTGACATTCATTTAGACAGAGACTCCTTCTGATCAATGGCTTAAGCACAAAGGGCAGCAGGGGACAATCGCACTGGGGTCCTTGGTGCAAGGGGCCTGTCTCAGCTGATGTTTATATTACATTGATCAGCCACAGCATTAGCACCACCCACAGCTAAAGTGAATATTTTAATATATAGCAATGACTGTTTAGGTGTTTCATTACAATGTCACCTGTCACGGGGGTTGGGATATATTAGGCAGCAAGTAAACAGTCAGTTCTTGAATTTAATGAAGAAAAATGGGCGAGTTAAGGATATGAGCCTCAATTCTTTTTTTTCTTTTTTTTTGGAAAGTATATCCTCATCTCAAATTTGATACTAGCAACAAATTGCTCTACTCTGTTGCCTTTGTCAAACTGTTTGTTCCATGCTGTGGCAAACATTTTCAATGGGTGACAGGTCTGCACTGCAGGCAGGCCAGTTTAGCACCCAGACTCTTCTACTGCTGTTGTAACACAATGAGAATGCAGTGTGTTGAATTTGTCACCAGCACCAGATTACAGCTGTTTAGGCTCCTATAAGTAGCTAAAGGTGGAGATCATCTTTGGCTTCCAGGTGCCACTTGTACACACTGCTACACAGTCTATGAATTGCGTTGACCAGAGCTGACAGTACAGGACAGGACACATCCTCCTGTGGCTTCACTGGCTATGTGGCCTCATAGTAGAGGAAGCAGCAACAGCAGTAGTAGTTGATAGGTTGAAACTTTCTCATCTAGCTGGAGGAGGCCTTTCATACCCCCACACTGACTGTCGAGTCTGAGCAGGCAAGGAGGAGAGAAGGTCATAGAGGTCCTATTTAATTTCAGCACCAGCCAGGCCCTTTTCTCTTTGGCTAGCGGCTCCATCACAGTCCAGTGTAAGGCTGAAGTGTGTGTGTGTGTGTGTGTGTGTGTGTGTGTGTGAGGGGTTATTGGTGCAGTGTTTCTCAAGCTCTGCTCTGCTTTAATACACCTGATGTGGCTCATTAGTAGATGTCTTTATTATTATTATTATTATTTAATATAATTATTAATTATTGTATATATACGTAGCACCTTAAAATAAAATTGTTTAATGTAATAATGAAACACTGTTAAAGTCTCAAAACATGCTGTTGACTGAGTGTTGTGGACCTGTACATTACTAAAACATGCCGCTTAAATATGGTTTAATTATACACCACTGACTTTAGACATGGATTTTGGTCTAAAGTGCAATGTCATTTCACTGCCTTACAATAGCAATGAGCCGACAGTGCTCCCTGCCTCAGCGCATTTAAAGCACCACTCCTACGAGTGGGGAACACACGCAGAACCATTTGTTACTTTAAAAACGAGAACATGTGCAATGAGCTGGTATGTGCAAAATTGGACCCTTTGTGTCTATGCAACCACGCTGAACTGTGTGCAGAATAAGGCTTAGCACTTTCTTGCTGATATAACACTGCCTTAATGGCAGCATACATCTCTCTAAAATCCCACTGAAAGCCCCCATGTCAGATTGTGCTAAAAGTGATGAGTTTTCCAGAGAACATGAGCCCATGTGGTAATATGTTTCACAGTAGCATGATGGTTTCTCATTCAATGCCTCAAAAGTTCACCTGCTTATTTAGGAATCTTTCAAAATTGTGTAGATTGAATTTTCTATTCACTTTTTTTTTCACTCTTATTTTACCCCAACCTTTTCGGGTGTTTTTTAGGTGTCAAATTAAAAACTGGTTTATATTTACAAAGTCCAGTCAAGTTGGTGAGTCACACCACTGAAATGAATTTCTTTGCAACTTTGTCAGATAAATAAAGGTTCAAGAAAATGTACACAGAGCAGAATTTTGTTTTTATTGCATTTTATGAAATCCTTTTTTCAGAAATGGGGTTTGTTCACTTAATTTACATTGTGTATTGACAGGTTTGAGTCTGCACTTCTGACGTTTCTATTGAAAATGTAACAGTTTTGTACAAAAACAAACTACACGCAGTAACATTTCCTCAAAATCAGATGAATCAAATCTCCTTTTGTACCTTTCATACTTATAAACACGAATAGGTTTCCTTTGAAGCTTTAGAACTTTTTTGCTGTGACATAGGCGTGAGAATCAGCTTATATAAAATTACTGACTGCTTGTTTCAACCACAGCTTCTAAGGCCTAATAAATCCCTCCTGATTTAAAAAGTGTGTGTTAGAGAAGGGTGGACTAATGAAATGCAGGGAAGTGTGGGTGGGGGATTTTTTGAGGTGGGAGTGGAAAGGGGAAAGCTTCCTCTACTTTCAGAAAGGCATTACAGAGACTGATTTACGGTGTGCTCCATCTGAACAGGCCCCAGTCTGGTATTCCCCACTCTGCTGTGATGTCTGTATTGAGGGATAAATGTCAGTTCAACATAAAAATGGTTGTATATGTAACATTTCTCATTATGATTTTATTATTATATTGTTGATTATTATTTACTTTAGTCATTAGGAAGAATAGGATAGAAATAAGTCTCATCATTGTGTTATAATAATATCATAAAATGCCATGTTTATATGTGCACACAGTTTCTTGATGAGAGAAAAACATCTTGAATTAACACTGTTCATTTAATATTCTTCATTATGATTACACTATACGATTATGAGAAGAATGTTTAACCTGTTTATACTTGTTTTAAGTGAACGTACCAGGGGAAATTATCTTACTGCACTGGGAGATAATTGCATTTCTGACACACATTATTTTCTATGCCGTAGGGAAACAAAAAAGGTTTGGTACAAGTACGTTTCTGTCCCACAAGGTATTAACAATGTAGATGCAAAAGGACATTAAGGTCCAATCTTAACTGAGTTTTACATTTGAATAAAGGAAAAAAAACAGGGAAAAAATTAAAAACATTTTTTAAAAAAACATGGTACAGCCTTGCCCTAATTTGTATACAATATAATTTACACAATACAAAAAAAACCAGTCATGATGTAATACTTAAAAAAAAAAAAAACAGGCAAGTTTTTTTAACTTGTCACATGACTCTCTAGAGGCCTTGCTGAATTTGATTTTGAGGCTTTCGTCACATGGTCCATCTGACTCTATAAAACTGGTCTGAAAATATCTTTACTCATTATTTTGCAACCTGGAAAAATACAGAATTCAAGTTTATTTTTTCATTGTTTAAAACTGCATTTGATTATTTATTAATGAAAAACTCTTTAAATGCAAGTGTTGCCTTGAGGTTACACCCTATAATAACGACAGAGTAAGTGAGATTGAGGCTGAGCCCATGTCATAATTCCACACACCAGGAAACTGAAAAACGGCATTTAAACTTAACACAAATGAGCAAACACTGAAATGTTATGTAATGTCTTGCTTTGAGAGGGGTTTGATAGTTTGGCTTGGCTGGTTGCTGATGTAAAGTTTGCTGAAATGTGCTCACACTTTTTAACACACTCGCTCCTATTGGCTGTACCACCATGGTATAGTGTTGCCTGAGGGCAACATTCACACAAACAAGCTTATGAAAAGAGTTCATTTTTAATGTCTTTCAGTTTCATGAATATTTTAAATTTGCATTAATATTTTAATACACTTTATTTAATTAAAGTGTAACCTAAAAAATTCTATTTCCAATTATGTTTATATTATGATGAAAAAAATGACAAACATTTCTTCACCAACTGGCATCATAATGTGTACCACTGAAGGTTAAAATACAATACATAAACAAAGAGACTGGAGGATGTTAAACATGTTTAAAAGCGTTATTTGTATCGCGCATAAACTAACCTTATAAAATTAACGTAATGTCATTTGACCAGATGGTGTTCAGACTTTTGCTTGTTTGAATAGAAATAAGCTAAATAATCTAATGAATATATTATAACAGGACTCTAATGAGAGATCTCTTGAAGAGTGAAAACATGTATAATGTAACTAAAAAATAATAATAAAAAAATAAAAAAGGGATGCACTGATAAAATGTGGCCAATCTACTCAATTCGATTCCATTGTTCTGTTTGTGTACATGTGCATACTAATTGTAATTCTGATTAATTTTATTTTTACCAAGTTGCTGGTGCATGATTATTGTTTTAATAATAGATATTTTATTAAAAAGGTGTATATGTATTTGTTATATTTTGTTCTAAGTTAGGAAGGCAGTGTTTAAGCCTGATGTCGGGTATCGGATCAGTACTCAGTATCAGCCCATACCCAAAGCCCAAGGATTGGATCAGTACTCAGTATCAGCCCATACCAACATCCCAGGTATCGGATCAGTACTTAGTATCGGTCCATACCCAAAGCCCAGGTATCTGATAGGTGCTCAGTATCAGCCCATACCCAAAGCCCAGGTATCTGATAGGTGCTCAGTATCGGCCCATACCCAAAGCCCAGGTATCTGATAGGTGCTCAGTATCGGCCCATACCCAAAGCCCAGGTATCGGTACTGGAAAAGTCGGATTGGTGCATTCCTAAATAATGCATTAATAATTGTTATTATATGAAGGTTGTACTTGTAAAAGCATTGCCTATTTTGAAGGTATTTTTACTTGCAGTGCACTCTATTGGCAGGACGGCTCTCTAGGGTATCTCATGGCAGGAGCCCCTGCTTCAAAGCCCCATCTAAGCTAAGCGCACCATGACGGACAGTTTTATGACTTGGCAAAAGAGAAAAAAATGCATAAAACTGCAGTCAGCAGAGGATATAGCACTCCTGATCCTCGGCTGAGACACAAATATCAGCTGCCACACTCCCACCCTAAAGCGCTATGTGTTGGCATACACATACCAGGCCCAGGAGCTAAAAAAATGTGCTGTGATACACTAAGACCATGTCTGGAAACCCCTCAGCCTCTGAGAACCTCACATAATCTGATGGGGGTGGAGGCCGCCCACCGTGGAGTCCAGCAGAAATCAATTCTGGAGGCGTCGATCGTCCTGCCACTCGTTTACCTTCATAAGACGACTCCCCAGAAGGCGTAAACATGGCGAGTAATTATTTAGAAGACAGGGCCGTATGCTTGATTGAGTATGATTACTGACCCATTATCCTGCACCAAACAGCAGCTGATTGGGACCTGTATAATTTAGTTAAAGACAGTGCTCAGTTATTTCACCCCTCGTTTTTACTCCCTCACCTCATAGCGCTCAGAGACCATGCCATTATCACTAATTATCATACATGTTTGTACTGACATGCACAGGCCCATCACTAACGCGAAACCGATTACAGGCAATTTGATGCAATTAAAGTGAAACAGGGTGAAATGCTTCTCTACAGAAACACGCTATAGTGAAGCTGCAGACGTTTTTTTTCTTCTTCTTGCGGTATCTCCTTCAAAGCTCCCTCCACTTGAAGGGTCCATATTATGGAAAATCAAATGTTTCCTGCTTTTTTGAAATAAAAGGGACTTTGTAGCATGTAAACGCATGATTCAACATATAATTTCAAAACCTATAATTAACTCCCCCATCCATACAGGCCATACACACTGCCGCTCAAAAGTTTTAGAACACCCAGTTTTTTCAGTTTACACTGGTAATTTAAGTAGTTTGAGTGAATAATCATAAATGGTACAAAGGTATGTGGGTACATTAAATAAATACATCATGAATAAAAAGTTTAGGTCACCAAAAACTGAAATATGTATGATGATGTAGATTTCATAGACAACAGGCTTTGCCCCAAACTTTAAGAAACGTTTCCTGCAGCGATGGAAGTAAATGAAGCCTTGAAGTTTAACGCAAACAGTTCCCACAGGAGCCCCAACTTCTACTAATGACTGACAAACCCCTATGTATGAACAAAGGCAGAGCTGGAACACATTGTTCCTACACCCTGATAAATATTTAGCACAGAACTGTAGAGCAGGAAGTAGTGCTGTATATCACTATCACAGTGTGGAGGAAAAGGCAAAAAACAAAGACAAACAGTGAGATAATGATCTGGTACATTAGAACAAGAGAACTCTGTAGTATATTTAGTTAAAAGAAGAGCAGTACAGTCTCCAGACTTCAACTCCATCCAGCTGGTTTGGGACCTGGAAATAAGGGGGTAAGAGTAAGACATCAAAAATTGGGGCACCTCTAGGAATTCTTTGCATTAACTGTTTTAGGGCTTAATTTTTTCCCTGTACTTCACAGACACTATAAGTTAACCAGGTCCTTCATTGCTAAAACATGCCTGTTTTACATAAAAAGTACATGTTGTTTGGGGGGTTTGCTTGGTGACATGTTATTTTAATATATTTCTACCTTGGACAGTGTACAATCTGAGGTTATTTACTGGACTTGAACTTTTAAAATGAACATGAACACTGGAAATTTGGAGGTGTTCTGAAACATTTTGAACAGTATCGTATGAACATGAAGTTGTTTGTCTAATCCATTTACATAGATTCACCAGTTCAGCCTACAGCAGTTCAGTCTGCTCATTAACACTGTTGTTATAAGGAGTGTTTCACCTTAAAAGGCCTATTGGGTAAAGCACAAAACAGGGAAAATAATTAGAACCAGAGGCATAACCAGACCATTTTGATGGGGGTGACCAGGCTGAGACCATTACTCACATTGGGGTGACACCATGGGTGGGTGTTGTTTGGTTTAAATAGTACTGGGTACTCAGTCAACTGGTAGGGAGTGTGATTGTATTTCTATCTGCTGACGACCAAGGGGTGTGTGTGTGTGTGTGTGTGTGTGACACTTTTTGACCCATTTCGACTGGATATGGGTGGGGTGTTATTATATTTAGTAGGTAGCATGATTATATTCAGCAGGGGTATGATGGTGGGGAGTGGGGGCTCTTATTGTTTTTTTAGGGGTGTGTATGATCATATTTATCTTCAGGTGGGCCCAGAGTGTGGCCAATCTTTAGGCTGTGGTAGCCCCCTAGGCCCCACCCCTCAATAGAACATAGATGAGTCTTTAAAGATGGTAAACAATGTTTAACTCTAGGACGTATAGAGAGGTTGGATGGTGAATTGGGACTATATATGCTGCATAAACACACACATCAAACATCACAATGAGCTCTGAGGGGAAACCTAGAAAAATGTAGGGTATGTGCTCTTTAACACCTGATGGAGCTGCTTGTAATGGTCTTTAAGGAAAATAATACAGGTTTAGTATTATATCATAAACCTTCTCAGCATTGATTTTCATTTGATGCAGCGGTGACTTCCAGCTCATTATATTTCCACTAGTGGATCTCAATGGACAACCCCCCTCCCCAAACCCCTTGGGCCTGTCTCTTCCCCGCTTAGTGCACGTTGGCCACCTAAAGTGGACAGCATTAAAATTTACTATGACTGTAATATCTGCCTCCGCTATCCAAACATATCTGAGTAAGTACCCAATAAAACGTGCCCGCTTCACTTAGCTGAAAGTTGGCTGACCCCTGCTGGGCCACAGCTGGAAGCTGAACAATTTCAGACTGCAGAATAAGACTATATTCTGCTATAGCAGTTCGTAATTACACACTTCCGCAGTTTGTCATGCATATTTATTAGCCTTTTTTAATCTTTAGACCGATAAGAAGCTAAGTCTTAATTAAAATATTTATTACTAACTTTATTCGAGTAAACACTAAAACTGTTATGAATGTAATTATTTATTCTTTATTCCACATTCCACCTTATTCTATTAATAACTTAACTGGAGTGATGAAAAAGGTGAACTTCAACCTACATTCATTATTTATCCATTATTATTGAATATTCTGTTTTGCTAAATCTGTTCTATTAGTAACATAATGAAGGCTTAAAATTACTGGAATTATTTAATTAATTACTATTCATTCTTTCTGACTTATTCATAG
>JBBPDA010114862.1:0-29120 GCA_037974385.1 Arnoldichthys spilopterus
TGTTTCATGAGTTTATTTTGTTTAATAATTCTGTTGAAGCATGGTTGAAAATCAATGTCTGACTTTCATTGGTTACATTTCATAGAATTTTTATTTATTATTACTTTTGTCAGATTAAAGTTATTTCTGTGACCATTGTGAATTTTTCTTTTATTGACTGAAGGGTACCAACAATTTTGTCCACGTGTGTACATATGAACAAACATACAAAATGATCTTGCATGCTGCTATTTCTCTTTGCATAAACCCTGGTTATCAATTCATTAGGGCTGTGAGGTGGACGATATGGCAAAAATATCTTATCACGATATTTTGAGAAATTTCCCTGATATGCCATTTTTTACAGTGTTTTTTTTTAAGTACTAACAATCTCGATATGCTCAGAAAAGCATATTGTGCACACAGTTTATCCCTATAACGATACATATCATCATATTGCCCAGCTCTAGCTGTGACATTGAATCAATTAAATAATTTCAATTCAATTGTAAAATTGCGTCACGGATTGTGCTGCATCAATTCAAGGACTTTGGTTTCATCCGAATAGTTGAATGAAGCTTCTTTTTTGCTTGATTGCCCTGAATTCCACTAAACTGTAGTACATGGTCTCGCTAAATATACTGGTAAAGCTAACAAGCATGTAAATCCACTTGAGTACCAGATAAATCAAAATTAAGTGCATAGGAATGTTTTATTCAAATACTTGGGCGCAGCCATGGACATTACAGTGTCAGAGAAAACTATTTGACCAAAAGAAAAAACACTTTGGACTAAATTAGAGTACAAACTGTGTTCACTGTAAAAGATGAAGATATCAAGAGCTTCCGAGGACGAGCAATCAAAACCAATCGTGGAAAGGGATAATTGGTGTTTTTTATCACTACAAGCCAACCAAAGCTTCAAACCAGGGCTGGATGATATATTAAACATATTTCTGGTTTAGCGGCTTGTTCTGTGCTTGATATAGCATCACTAATTGTAAACGTTGCATAAAAAAGCAAGTGTTTTCAATAATAACTAATAACATTTCTCATCTCTCACCCTCTCTAATGCCTCTCTCCCTCTCATAGTAAGGCTGCGCCCCAAACTGCATACTGCAGTACAAAGCCATGCGAAATACACTCACAAATGTGTGGTTTGGGACTCAAAAGGTTAAAACACACACCCGCTTTACTGTCCATCCAAACCATGCAGTGACACAGCACTAGCTAAGAAAGTAAAGGTTGGGCTGTTCCAGTTGTCATGGACAGAAGTGTGCGGTTTTGTTTTCCTGTGCTTTATGATTATGTGCGCCACATGCTCAAATTTTGAAGCAAAGCATAAGACAACTTTAAAAGATCAGGCTGAATCCCTCAACCATGCCACTCCACCTTAAATGTTGCAATCGTTTGTTCTGACTGCCTCTATTTAAAGTGGAATCAAAAAATGTAGCATGAAAGCAGGCCCGACGTTTTCACTTAGCAACAGACCACGTTGGCTGTCCACTCACTCATCTGCTATATAGGTAAACACAGGCCTCCAGCTTTGGGGGGAAATGGGATTTATTAAATTATGTTAAATTAATGAATTTATTTATCAAGAATATTTCAAATAGGCACTGCTATAGAGGACATTAGAGGAGTAATGAGAGAGCAACTGAAATGAAACACACAGGAGCTAAGAACTCAAAACATGGCAAGTTACTGTGGCATCTTTTTTAATCAAGTATAGACAGAAGCTTTTTAAAGTGAGGCATTGTGTCTCGGAAGTTGTTCCTGTATCTTAGAAGTCGCTTTGAATAAAAGAGTGAGCCAAATGAATCAATGTAAATGTAAAATGGATTGCCCTCACAACATATAGTTCTTCTCATTGACTGTGTTAACGTTGCCTATATTAAATGGTCTATTAAGTCAAATATACTCCAGTATTGAATGAAAAGTAGTAGAAACTGGCTGGCCAACATCACCTTATGGGTCATCTAGATAGGGAGAGGTGTGTGTGTGTGTGAGCAAGTGTAACTACAGAAACAATCTACTTCCAGAGTCTGTGGTTTGCATTTTAAGCTATTTGATGTAGCACAAATGATTTATTCTAAGTAGGAGTTTTCAGGTTTATTCAAGCAATGTAATATCATTTTGCACTTCATATCAAAAACATGCAAATATCTTTTTTGCATACATTTATGTCTGTAATTTGTGCCAATATTTTAATTTGCAGTACATTTTATTTGGAATAGCATGGAAAAAGCTCACTGATGGGTAAACATCAGCTTTAGAAGGCAACTGTTATCCACTTTTAGTTTTAAAATGTATGGAAATGCAGTGATATGGCTGCTTTTATCAACCTTATTGCACATTTTGTAGCACATATAGATAATAAAATAAATGCATTATAGTGAATTTAGCTATGTGCAGTAGAAAACATTAGAAAACAATGTTCCAATAGATCATTTAGACAGAGGAATATAGTTGCATGCCAACGTTTTTCTCTCAACACATATTTAACATATTTTTGCAAACTAATTTACTACATACAGAAGGCTTACAGCTAAAAAATACTCACTGTTTGTCTGGAAATGTCTAGCAAAGCTGAAAGCCATGCTAAAACCTGCATTTAGAGCTAAAACAATTATTCAACAATATTGATAATGTTGATAAAATTGAAAAATTGCTCATTTCTTTTTAACATTTTTAATGTGCCATTCTTGTCTTAAGTGACTTTTGACATAACCTATCGAGGGCAGCAGTAAGCTTTTCACGACAGTACCTCAGTATAGCAAATTTAAAATGAAGAGAAACTCAATACAGTAACAAGATGTTAATACAGCTGTTATTCTACAATTATTTTCTATTATTTTTGGACACGTAAAAAAAACAACATAAAAAACTGTATTGTATGGTACCCCTTTACGCCATACATCAACTGTCCACATTAACTTTGTACGCATGATGGAAGCAGGTGCTTACATAAAAAAAAAATACCCATATGGAAGTGATGATAGGAGCATCTTGCTTTTGCATTTTTGTACCAACAGTACAGTAGTTCAAGTCTGAAATATCTCTTCAACTTAAAGCACCTAGCAGCAAGAGCTGAAGCCAGACCTTCACATTTACATTTACATTTATTCATTTGGCTGACAGTTTTATCCAAAGCGACTTCCAAGACATGAAGCAGTGTAGTGGGACGGTACCTTGCTCAAGGGAACCTCAGTAATGCCCAGACCGGGACTTGAACCTGCGACCTTCGGGTCCCAAGGCCACCACTGCCCACCAGACCTAATTTAGATGTGACCATGAGCCAGTAATACACTGACAACTAGGATGTTTTTCACCTTTTGCCCTGTGAGTGCTAGAATAAGCAACCTGTCTCGTCAAGCCACATTCAAACAGGCATTAAGACGTATCTGGGGATCATTGGACCTCGGTAAGCATCCACAATTACCTCAGTGACATTGACAGCAATTGGAATCCTCCTCTTACAGCAAATGTTTGCAACAGAATTACTCAAAAGTAAATTAATTAATCATAATCATGTATTTAATTTATTATTTTTATCATTCAAATTAATATATTATTATAAAAAAAAGTTTTAATTATTTTACTAAAAACAGCAACATGACCATTTTGATAGAGTATTTATCCTTGTATAGGCCACATTTAGGATGACTAATGTAATTATTTGTTGAATAATTCACATGAATGATAAACTATCAGTAAGACTTTTGGAAGCCCTAGAGGAACTGTACAACTTCTTCTTCAGTATCTTCACTGACTGTGGGGCATCAACTCCCAGGATTTGTAGATATTTAGTAGAATTCCTTCTTCTCTCCTGCCCCACAACATTTCCTTTGCAACACAACTCCAAAACATAATAGATCCATGTCATGCTCAACAGCTGCCAAGGTGTTCTTAAAATGCTGCTACCTTTTCTTCTTGATTCTAGCTGTTCATTTCTTTTTCAACTCATCTCTAAAATATCTCTGGTTTATCTAGATGTGTTTATGTTGCATACATGTTACTACAAACATTAACTTCTGTGATGAAGTGACCGTTAAGGGTACCTCCTGATGACCCTTCCATGTAAATGTTTGTTCA
This sequence comes from Arnoldichthys spilopterus, assembly GCA_037974385.1. Lineage (NCBI taxonomy): Eukaryota > Metazoa > Chordata > Actinopteri > Characiformes > Lepidarchidae > Arnoldichthys > Arnoldichthys spilopterus. The sequence goes on from JBBPDA010114862.1 coordinate 4,074, forward strand.
ACAACACTGAAGACGTGCTTTTAGCTTTTCAGTAGCTCGCTAGATCTTCTTGCTTGTAAACACCTACAAAACTCAGAAGTCTCAGACGTTGGTTGCCTTTTTTTGCCTCTCATGCACCAAATAATCACAAATGACACATTTACACTCCATAAAACCTTGCTCCACATCTCAGATGTCTACTTTCAGTGCTTTGGTGTAAACCATCTTCCATTTTGCCTGCTTTATTTTCTCAGTAATGGCTTCTGGACAACAACGCATTAAGCTCCATATTGTTTAGTTGCCTACTCACGGTGGAAAAATAGACAGAAGCAGCAGCAGATTTTTTTCAGATCCTAAGCAAGATCGGATCTTCTCCTTTCTCAAAGATGAAAGCACTAAGAACTGTTAATCTGATGGTGGCAGTTTTAGTGTTGTACCAGGTCTTGCATGGTTGTTAGAAGTCTTGTTTTCTTTTAACCATTTTTTGAACTGAAAATTTGGAAACTCTCACTTTCCCCCCCACTGTTCTCTTCTTTATCTTACATCTAATCTCAGAAATCTCTCCTTAAGCCATTTTAGATGCACATGAGAAAGAAAGGCAGATAAGGTTTGTTTGGGTCGGGTGAATTTTAGCGTTTCTTTAAAGAGGAGCATAAACTCAGAGAGAGCTTTGGGAGCAGACTTAACTGGTTGGAACTGGTTGGATTTAAGACTGGAAGGGGTAAAGTGGCAGTAGGGTGCATTAAAGAGAGGTCAAATTAAATGCTGAGAGATCTGACATTATGTTCAGAGTTGAAAGATTTGGTAAAAGCTTCTGTTAAAGATGTTTACTGCATTTTTTTCCTTGTACTTGTACTTAATGGCTGGTATAAAAATCAAGTGGTCTCCTGAGTTTTGCACAGTTGTGTTTTCACTGTTTCTGGGCCTAGGAACATCAGGTAGAGTAGCTTGCCACACAATACCACTGATGTGCCATAGACATCTTGAAGAAGGTCTGAAAGAGGCTGTGATAAAGTGATCCAGTGAAACACTCTGCATTCTCGTCTACTTCTCAGGATAGAATGCAACTAGAGCTGGGCAATATGATGATATTTATTGTTATCGTGATAAACTGTGGTCATAATACACTTTTCTGAGCATATCTTGATATCGTTAGTACTTTAAAATCACTGTCAAACTGCATGTTTAGTTTTACGGAGAGCATTATTAGTCTTATTGGTACTCCTACTAAATTCCCTGTTTAGCTCTTTTTCCTGTGTTTTTATACATATTGTGACATATCGTTTATCAGGGAAATTTCTCAAAATATAACAATATTTTTGCCATATCGCCCACCCCTAGATGCAACCAAACTTTTCTAATTTTTTCTTTTATTTTGTAAGAGAATATGCACCAGCTCTTTACTCATCAACCATAATTTTGTGAAATGTCCTCAAAATCGTGTTTTGTTTCATGTGCGTGTTATGTTAAGTTCAACGATTCTTTTGTACTTTCGCATCATTTACTCATCATGCTGTATCTGAGAAGACCTTTTCTCATAAATACACACAAATAATATCATATACACCACTGTTACACATACAATCTGTATTTTACTCAACTGTCTGCCTGTATATTTTCACATTTGAACACTGGCATCTTGAATGACTGTGCTGTAATTTAATGCGAAGAAATACATGTTTTTGGTCAGTTGCTTTAAGAGCAATGCCAGATCTCTAAAAAAACAGCCAGTTAATCAGTGTGGGTACTGAGCACTGAGTAACTGGCTCAGGCAAGTAAAGACAACAGATGTGGTCTGGTTGGGGGTCCTAAAAGCTGAACTTGGAACTACTGAACTCCTCATGGCAGGAATGTACAATGGGGCCCAGGAAAGTTCACGTCAAACTAAAAATAGAAAACAGAAGTTGTTGGACAGCTGTAGTTATATACAGAGCAACCTGAGGCCAGCACATCCATTCTCCCTTACTCACACCTTTCTTCCTCTTTCCTCTTCATTTGGCTATCTCTTTTGTTCTGTGTAGCTCACACATCACTTTCTCTTTCTACCTCTCTCTCGCGCTCTCTCTCTCTCTCTCTCATACACACGCACACCTTTATAGGCCTACATAACCGAACAGAGAGCTTGTTATGCATATAAACATTCTGAGTCAGGAAAACCAATAGGAGAAGGAGACAGTGTCACATGACTAAGGCTAAAAATAACATAGAGCTTGTTCTTTCTGCCTTGAAGATCCTTATAGTAGGGCAGTGTGTTTGTGTGTGTAAATTGAATGCAACATGGTGTGGCATATATATATATATATATATATATATATATACACATACATACATACATACATATACATAGCCACACATACATACATATACATAGACACACACACACACACACTGTATATATATATATCATTTAAAAACACAATTATGCCACTCTTACACACTTTATTTTCAATGTTTTGAATGTAGGACAGGCCAGAAGACTTCATCCACTTTTCCCCACATGTGTGCTCATCACACAATATGTGTGTTACTGGCAGCATGAGTATAAAATATTAACTCATGACTGTCTAGATGTAGGGCATGAGTGAAAGGCACATTAAAGACACACATTGTGGTTCACACAGAGACACACGCCATATGCTTCTGTTAATATGGAGGATAATGTGTGTGTTTGTTTATATGAAGCACCTGTACGGCAGGATGAACACCTGCCTTGGAGCAACACAGCTGGTAACATGACCAACAGAGCAGCCTCTCACTAATATTACTCCAAAAACAGAGAGAGACAGAGAGAAAGAGGGACAGAGAAAGACAATGTGAGGGAGAGAGTGACAGAGGCAGATGTATCATATACATTAGCTGGGCTAGGTATAAAGTATTGCATCAAATCAGGGTTTTGTGTGATGCATGAATTTTGGGGATGCAACAATGTGGATTTGTAGGTAATATAAGTATTTGACAGATGAAGCATTGCACAGTCTCTCAAAATCTAAACATCTCCCCGATGCTGGTATTTCTTTTCAAGCAAATACCAGCCAATACTGGTATGATTTCAATATGATCATATATCCCTAGCCCAACATTACTAGAGTAAAAACACAGAAAAAAACACATTATTTTAGCTTAACATAGCATGGAACACAACAACAAGGTCTGTTTTGGCTACTGTGCCTTTAAAACTGAGATATGAAAATAAGCTCTGTTTTGATTGGCTGCCCTTTACTGTGCCTCATTCAAAAAGTAGCCCATGCTGAAATAACTTCAATGCAAATAGTCAAGGCAGAGCTGCTGTAGGCTGAATAGGGATGTTTGTAAATGTGTTCATTTTTGTGACACCACACAAACAATGCATTCACAAATGTTTAGTTTAAATATATGGACAGTTTTAATATATGAACTTTAATGTTTACAGACAGACTGTTACTAAAGCAACACATACAAAATGTGACACAGTAACAACAGTATGTATCTGCTTCCCATTAAAAAGTAACAGTATATAGCGATCAGCCATAACATTATGACCACCTGCCTAATATAGTGTAGGTCCCCCTCATGCTGCTGAATTCAGCGTTCATGCGCCACTTACATGAAGGAGTTCAGGGTGTCTATGACCCCCATCACTGATCCACCAGTTACCCTTCCTTGAGTCACTTTTGGTAGATACTAACTACTGCATACCTGGAACACTCCACATGACCTGCCAATTCTGGGACGCTCTCACTCAGTTGTCTAACTATCACAATAAGGTCCTTGTCAAAGTGGGTCAGATCTTTACGTTCACCTGTTTTTCCTGATTCTAGCACATCAACTTCAAGAACTGACAGTTCACTTGCTGCTTAATATATCCCAACCCCCCAGATGAGTGCTACTCTAATGAAATACAGTCAATATTATTTATCTCTCAGTGATCTTAATGTTATGGCTGATTAGTGTGTGTTTACCCTATGCTGCCGGTCACTAAATAGTGTTGGAAAGCTCTGTAAGAGCTGCACTTATATTTTCACTCATTATTGCTTCTACTAGGTTTATACTCCTAATATGGGCAAATCACAGCAGTGCATGTTGACTATTTTAATGCTTTGTTTGAGGGATTACCTAAGAGTCTGTTCGGTGAACGTTCATCCAATTACACACTGCTCAAACACAAAGGCATGTGTTTACCTAAAAAGGGGCCGGACAGACTGCACAGCAAAGTATTTCCAAACCGTTAGGTATCCAGATGCTAACGGTATACAAGACATCTGCTGCTTACTATATGCACTACATACAGAAATGTACAGACATGAATGCATCTGGATACATATACCAATATTTACATTCAGTATACATATGTGTGTGTTTACTCTGACCAGCATGATGCCCTAATCCCCCCTTACAAGTGTTTTCTGAACCTACAAGCTTTTAGCCCATTTACCAATCAGATTACGGAACAATGGGGATTGAACCAATGAGAGGGAAGTAGGGAAAGTGGGCCAAAATGGGCACATGGCGAGGAAACAATGAAACTAGAGCAACATTATAGAACGGGTCATTAGGTTATGAGGGAAATATCTGGAAGGGGTTTTGAAGTAAAGCATGAGGCACATATATGTACACTAATCCTTAAAATCATGCATTAAAGCAATATAGACAGGCTTTCACATGCATGTATTCTCTTATCCAGCTAGGACAAGACTTACAAATGGGTTCTGTTAACTAACCTTTACCATCATTTTGTAAATACACATGCACATTTTTTTTTCTCACTCTAATACACCCACACCTATGTGATTGTGTGTACAAGATTATTTCATGTATGTTTAGAAAGCCACCAAGTAAAAACTTCAGTCTATCCTTCTGCTTTGTAAACTGATGCAATCAACACGAAACAGGCCTGCTTCTGCATGAGCCTGTTCATGACCTAGCACACACGAACACACACACAGACAAGTGGCCATGCAATATTTCAGAGCTTTTCCACCACATCCCCACCCAAAAGAACTCTTACTGTTACAACATCAGTCATTAGAATAGGGAGAGGTAGATCATCACTGGGTCTAGATTTCCCAAACCGGGGAATTGGGGGGGATCTTTGTTGTGGGGTGGAACACTTTTATTCACTAAAGATTCATTTTCTTTTACTGCATATAATAAATGCATAGTATAACATATCAACAGACAAAAATGGGAGCTTTAAGCAGTGGCAGTATCTGAGATAGGGAATTGAACACTTTTATGGTTTAAATCCCTCATCATGTTGCACACCCTGCAGGAGGATGTTTGAACGTGACTTATCTGCCAGTGTTGGTTGATGATGGGTCATCTGTTACAGACAAACATTTAGTGAAAGTGACTATTTGTCATCATGAACACACCCCATCGCTCAAAGTGCACCATAACAAAATGTGACCTGTCCATTTAACCCATGGAGCAGTGGGCAGCTATCAGCAGCAGTGTAGCAGGACAGTACCTTGCTGAAGGGTACCTCAGTGGAACCTGGGCTGGGACTTGAACCTGCAAGCCTCCGATCACATGGGCACTAGGCTACTACAGCCCTTAGATAGAAAGAAAACGTGGGAAGGTCAAAATGTTCTTACAGCTTTGTCTCAACCTTGACAAACTTCTTGTTTTGAAAATATGAAATCTAATTCAAGAAATGAGTCAAAGGCACTGGCTGAAACTGTAAACAATGGGCTACCTGAAGCTAGAACCAGAATATAACGGCTGGTAACACGATCAGTCATTTGGGTGGGCAATGTCCACCCCCCTGCCCACCTCTAGGTCCCGCCATGAGACAGACAGACAGAGACAGACAGACACAGAGAGGGGACGCACAGATTGCGATGCTGCGCAGTGAAAAAGGACGAGTGTGTGTGTTATTTAAGGGGTATGCGCAAATCTCTGCGACCCCTTCACGCGCCAAGCGCATATTTTTTAAATGTGAAAAATAGCGACGAAAACAAAAGCGTTACGCCCCCTCGGCACGAGACGGGAAAGCCAATGAGAAACACACACCAGCCCAACGCACAGTGGGTACCACTGAAGAAAAGGTAGGGTGTTTAGAGAGCAGGGGAAGTGAGTGTGCGTAATTTCTAGTATTAAATAAATAAATAAATGCATTAAAAAAAACGCCACTCTGTTTTCACCAAAAAGAGGGTCCATTTACTTGGTGTCATCCAAGGTCACACCGGGACCGATCGGTCCGCTCTCCAAAGGGCTCCGAGAGCGCGACGACGGACGTAAACAGCCGAGAGGAGAGGCCTGTGCGGCTTTAAATCCGTTAGCTCCTCTTTCTCCACAACCACCGAAGACGGCGCCCCGTCCACACAGAAAACCAGGAGGACGGGTGATGAGTTTAAAAAAAAAAAAAGCCGCTTACCTTCCGACAGCTCCAGCTCCAGCTCAGCGAGCCGCGCGCGTATTTCCAAAGGCAGCGGTAACGTGTCACGGTCCGCCATTCCCGCGCAGATCTAGCCTCTCCTCTCCTTTCCTATCTTCGCTCGCTTTCTGCCCCCGCAGCAGCAGCTGCTGCAGCCGAGAATCAAACGCAGTTCGTCCCCGGAGCGCCAACGGGCAGCATGAGTGTGTGTGTGTGAGAGAGAGAGAAAGAGAGGCTCCGACTACAAACGAAGACCAAGAACGAGCCGCGAGCTTCCAAACGGCTCGCTGGCACGGGCACAAGACCCGCCGTCCGCTGAGGAATCCGGTGAAGGCAGTAAAGAGCCGGATGCCGCTAATCTCCGTGATTTGCGGGAGACAGAAGCGCTGCGGCGATGCCCCTCTGGCTGCTGCTCGCCGTTGAGGTCACGTGACCTGCCCACGCCTGCGCTGCCGGAAGAGGGCGCCCGAGCGCGAAGACGCAAAACGTAACGGAAACAGAGATTTTTTTTCCCATTCAAAATATTTTTTATTTTTCACTTGCAAATCTGGAGCATACAAGAGACCAGAGAACACCAGCCGGAGGAAAAACACAACAAAAATGTGTAACCACAAGAGAGAATTTATACGGTCACATTTCTAGGACTCATGGCATATTCTTATTAAGGGGAAGGGAAAGTGACTATTTGTCATTGTGAACACACTCAAGCACCACAACGAAATGTGACCTCTGCATTTAACCCATCACACGTGCGCACGTGGAGCAGCGGGCAGCTACCAACAGTGCCTGGGGAGCAGTGTAGCAGGACAGTACTTTGCTCAAGGGAACCTCAGTGGTGCTCGGGCCGGGACTCGAACCTTCAGGTCCCAAAGGCAGTGTCCTAACCTCTAGGCCACCACTTATTGGACATTTGTGTAAACTAAAATAATTCACAAAATTATTCTTACAGAAGGGACAAGAAGGAAGAGTGATCGTACATGGATAACACCTTTAATGATAACCATCTGAAATATCAAGGAGTAGATCACTTAACCATATGTGGTTATAGTAAAATAAATGTGTGTGTGTGTGTGTGTATCACTTTTTATACAAGAAATGCAGCTCAAAGTGCTTTTTGATTTAAAAAAATAAAACTATTTAAAAGTAGGCTATGAATTAAGACATGAAATTAAACATAAAATCCATAGGCACAGAAAAAGTAAAGATAACCACAATAAATCATATGAATGATTAAACTGGAATAATTAATATAATTATTTCCTTATATAATTACTTTAGATTTAGCTTTTTTTATTCCTTTTCAGTCCAAGTGTTAAAAATTTTCATATTATTATATTCCTGCAGATAAATGTACTACCTCTTTTCATCACAAAGGTGCATACCATGTAATGTGCATACCTCAAGTAATGAACATGGTCTATTATTTCAGTGATTTGGTGGTGCAATGTTAACAGTCCTGAAATTATTTAACTAAATGTTATAAAGTACAACACTGGGGTTTAGCCATCAGTCATCACTAAAGGCAAAAGTGTAAATTGGGAAATCTGCAGCTGGCTGGAGAATGTAAATGTTGCATTTATTATATGAGGGGTGTGTGATGATCTCCAACCATGATAAAGCAATGATCCAGAAACTCTTTTCTGCAGAGTTTGGCAGACATGTCTCCAGAGGCAGCCGTGCACTTTTTCAGCCAAGCTGAACCCATTGTAGACCTTATGGCTTTGGCACAAATTGTAAAATAGATAGGGTAACTGATGTACGTTAATTATCTCGTAAAAACAAACAAAAAATAACATAGATAGCACTTCTGCCACATTTAGGGGTAACGCTGGGGAAGGGAAGAACACTACAGCATTTTGAAAGCTAACTTGGCCTGGTTTGCGTGGCCAGATGGCATCAAAACAATGGCTCTGGAACACAGACCTGGTGCCATTCAATGGGGAAAGTTGTGTTCTTTGGCATTTTGTCATGTTTGTAGTGTAGCCTACTACACAAGCTCTCAATAGTGTTTACTCAGATACACCTGAAGAGGAGGCTGTCAAAAACTGTTAAACCCACACAGAAGCATCAACTAACCATTTAATGTACATATCTGAACTTTTACATTTTTGCAAAATTCTAATTGTTTTTTTTAACCAAGTTTTGCGCTTAAATGTTGGAAATGTCACAAGTACTGTACTGCTAGATGAGCAGCCAAGGTATAAATTCAACATTTCATCACAGACCCAGTAAAGCGAATAGCTTATACTGTAGGTGCATGGTCCTGAGAACTTCTACAGCATAATTTCCTATCATACTAATACTTTACTGTAGGGCATAAATGGATCATCCAGACTTCAGGAACACCAAAACCATGAGATGCATTTTAAGCACATTTGTTACTCCACAGCCAACTAATTAGTTGACAAGGACTTTTTTGTGGCAGCCACCATCTGTCATGTAAAGGCTGATGAACCAAAAAAAATCCTTAGTTAACTGACGGACACATGGGCTTCAGGGAGCTCCAACAACCCTTGTTCAATTTAACTTCACCAAACTTGAAAACCATAAAAGGAAATTGCTATACTTAATGTAATTACTGATGCTTACACAATGAATCAGTTTAGCATATCTGTCCAAATCACCTCCATAAAACTTCATATCAAGCAGACAGTGCATCCAGTTAAAACTGAAAAACGTTACGTAATCCAATATCCCATTTAAACCAACAAAAACCCAGATTGTAATGGCCTAGTTTATTTCCTTATCCTTCATGGACACCTAACCTCTCCTTATCTCTTAGGGCAGTGGTAGCCTAGTGGTTAGGACATTGCCCTTGTGAAGGTCACAAGTTCAAGTCCTGGCCTGGGCTCTACCGAGGTACACTGCTCCCCAGGCACTGTTGATTGCTGCCCACTGCTCCACATGTGCGCGTGTGATGGGTTAAATGCAAAGGTCACATTTCCTTGTGGTGCTTGAGTGTGTCCACAATGACAGTCACTTAACAGGCTGCATTTCTTACTATGCCTTTAAGATATGTAAATTACCTCTATTCTGATTGGTTGCATTAAAACATAAAAACAGTTCAGATTGAAACACTCCATTTTAATGAGAACAGGCAGGAATAGATTATTGCAGGCGCAATACATAGATAATGTAAAGGCAATGGGACAAACAGAACCGGCAGTTATTGTAGGTTAACATCCATACCCTTCAAATAGCATATGCTGACAATATTTACATAAAAGCAAAGAAAGTTCTGTTTGACACGGGTCCTTTAGAAATGTAGGTTCAATGGAAATTGTTGCCATGTAGTGGCCTTTTGCCTTTGCAGCCTATTGAACATTGTAGTTTCTTCAAAGGAGGCAACGTTTTTGAAAAAAGGCATAATCCTAAACTTTTACTTAATCTTAAACTTTTTAATCCTTTTACTAAATAACATTCACCCAGTTACTTTTTCCACAGGTGACATGAAGAAAAAGCATTTTGAACTGCTACTACAGCCACAGAAGTCCTATACACCGAGGACCCACGTTGTGGCATGTTTTTTTGTATCAACAAAGCAGAACATCTCATCGGCTGTTTGAAGACCGAGACCAAATGATTAAATAAGTAGGCGAGCTTCGGCTTGGCTGGAAAACATGCAGCTGCGCTTGCCTGCTGATATGATTGGACACCAATGTACTGTACTACAAACAAGTGTTTTCCCCCCCGTATTGCATGACAAAACTTCCCAGATCTGAAGCAGAAATAAATAAATAATATATATATATATATATATATATAAACAAATGTGTGTCTGAGAAGAGTACTGTTTCTCAATCCTGCACCTTGAGGGTCACTGCCCTGCACATTTTAGAGTTTTTCCACAATTCCAACACCTGATCCAACTAATCAGCTCATTAGCATGCCTTCATTGAGCTGAAAAGGCGTTGAACCCTTTGCAGACCTAGAAGCTTTGATTCAAACTTGTGAAATTTGTAGGCTAACTGGTGCAAATGAGTTGTAAAAACAAACAACTAGAGCTTTAAAACTGGGGAGGGCAGAAACGCTACAGCACTTTAAAAGCTAAAGATCAGGCCCATTTTCATCACCTAGTAGGTTGTAGTAACCTCATAGTAGCATTTATTCAGATATACTTGAACAGGCTATTATCCTTTTAAAGTATAATAAAAACACTAGGAAAACATTAAAATGGACAGGACAGTGAGCCTCCAGGGCCAACACTGTGGAAACCCTGGTTTAGGGTATTGTGCTGCCAACATATCTGAACAGAGGTATGTCAATTATGACTAGTAACTCAAAGCATGAGGCCTAAACAGCTTACGGTTTTATATAGAATTTAATACTAATTCAATACACTTTATTAAAAATAAATCACATCTAGTTTTATTCCAAAAATGTATACTTTATTGAAGCTGGGAACTCTACAGGTCAGTAAGAATCAAGAAATCTGCACTGCCAAGATGACGATAAAAGCGGCAAACTGGCAATCCCACTGATGAATAGTAGAGCTGGTGTTTGTGGGTTCCTGAAACACAAAATACATTCAAGATGTTACAATCAATATGACTTAAAAGATATTAATTTATCTATTATTTTCAGGCCTGCTTACTGATGGTAGTTTTGTTCCCAGTGTTGCAGACAGGTGCATATGATCATGGAGTTCTAACCCATTTCCAGACACCAGAAGAGCTGAACATGTGTGAAGTCTGCATATAAATGGAAAAGCTGGAACAAACATTTGAAAGAGTTACTTCAGCAGATTCTACATGAGAAATAAGGAGGTCTATTTTCTCTCTATATGGATTTAGCTTTTTATCTAAAACACATGCCTGCAGGTTATGGTGGTGAATAGCACAATCCAAAGATGCAGGATACTCTTCATTGTAGTATCCAGTGAAGTGTCCATTTCAAGTCAAAAGCCATTTGCCATAATACAAGGCAGAAGTGTGACTAGACTGCCAACATAAAATGATAAGACCATTCAAGGTCCACCCCATTTAGCACTCCAATCACTGCATAGCAATCTGCTGATAGCTGCTGTTCAGCTCTTTAGGATTACATGCTGACATGTTTTTGGTTAAAAGGTTGCCTGGGTGCCTTAAGACCATGACATGAGTATATAGGTTTTACAGCCACTTGCAAAGCCATATATGCTTAAAATATATAATCTTTAGGTTTCTGTGTGGTTAATCAAAGGCACCATTTTGTTCCTACAGTCATTAAAAGTCATTTCATTTTCATTGCATTCATAGCTGATATAAGCATGTGTACAAAAGAATGACCAGTTTTTAACCAAGTTACAGTTTTAACCATGTTATCCATGTAGTGCCTTAGCTTTTAGAGTAAGCAGACCCAAGACAAGCCTGGAAAGCTAATGGGGCATCAACATTGTGCTAAGTGTGGTATCATTCGCAATTTACTTTCATTTTGTTATCATTTAAAAGTTTTCAGGGCTAACCATGGAGTTGCGTAAGCAGTTCCCTCCATCAATATCCGCAACACATTATGGAATGGAGTCTAGCATGAGAGCACACCGGGATATTTGCCCAGAGGAGATGATCATCCAGGTATTGTTGACATTCTGGAAAGAAAAAAAAAAAGAAAGAGCGAGAGAGAGAGAGGGGTGCAATCAGTGGTCTCAGAACATTTCTACTTTAAGGCCCTGTCCACACAGGCGTTCAGATCTTGGATAAATGAATGGGCTCAGAGCGACCTAGGCAGTTTGTAGTGACGCTTGATCGACTTTAAGAGGACAATACATGTGTGTTTGATTGCCTCGCAAACCTGCAGCCCAGACTGGAATTCTGTGTGTTTACCTGTAGAGGCAGTAATCATGGGACAGGTCTGGTCCTCTACAACATTAAATGAATGGCATGTAAATGCAAGACATTTTCTTGGCACTCAACAACATTTTGGCAGAAACTGACGCCAAGAAAAAGCAGCAGGTGACTGATTGATCTGCATGAGCATTCAACCAAACAAGTCATGAGAGCATGTGTGGATGGTCTGATTCACTCCAACGAGCAGAAAAACAGTCGGCGTTTGATCCACACTCACCTGACGCCACAAAACGTTGAGACTTCCGTGTGGACTGGGCTTTATGCAAATTCAGGATACAAGCAGTATGCAGTAGTCCATTTTAAACACAGTCAGATTTAAGAGTAAGCCTGCACACCCATGCTTTTTTTAATAAGGAGGTGGAAAATGTTGCACACTATACATAAAAACATTAAAAACCCAGGAAAACCAAGAACCTCTAGACAAGTATAAAAAAGTTACTCTAGCCAACATACTAAATTCCATAAAAAATATAAAATACTAGAAACTTTTACCTCTGCAGGCCTGCTACCTAGATGAAGATAGGAGGACTCCACGATCCCGGTCAATGTAGGACCTCATCGGAAACATCAGCACTCAGCTATGGAAAACAGTTGTACATTCAAAACAAAACCAACAAGTTACACATTTGAATGAAAGGGGCAGTTCATCTGTTCAGCTAATGAACAGAGAGAGAAAAACCTTAGACTGTTCTAGTAATAAAGGACCCCCAAAAAAACGCCCAACGTTATCCTGTTGCAGGTCCAAAAGGAGAAGCTCCACATAAAAATGTGCTGTTAAACCAATAGTCATGGTGGACAGGTTTAATACAGATATCAAGGTTAGTCCTGGCTGAACACACACCAAAATAGTGATCATCTGAGCTCAGTTCAAGTGTAGAGACAATCATTAAAATGCAAGCAATTACTTTTGACTTGCATCTCAAGAAATAAAGATTTACATCATTGCTCAGACATTTCACTCCCTCACGCTTACTCACACACTCACATTCAAATTAATTCACATGTACATTCAAATTAATTCACACGTACATTCAAATTCATTCACACATACACACCACACACACAGCTTCTCTAGCATAATCACAGGTGGCAAAGACCGCCAGCGCTCAGATTTGGCTATTTTTCATCATAGATCCATTACAGATGTGGACCTCAGAGGGAGTTGAGAGCTTTGTTTCAAGCAACACGTGACAGACATCTTACAGACACACTCACCTTTAGTTGCACCATGAGGCCTGAAGAGTCACATCTATGCACAGAGCAGCATTTTAAGCATATAGAGGATTCTGAGGTTGTCACTATGGATAAATAGATATACAATAAATATAAAAAAAATAAATATACAGAGCAGAAGAGTCAGGATTGGCAACCCCCGAGCAACGTGATGTATACAAACTCTACTCGGCACCCAAGTAGGGTTGCCAGGTGCGACAAATTTATGCATTTATGCAACAGAAGAAGAAAATAAGTTATTAAAAGCTTTGGGTGGATTATTTTGCTGAAAAAAACCTGTTTCCAAATCTTACTAAAGCTCAAACCCTCCCACTTCTGAGAGTTTGTGGAGAAATGCGATCAATAAGACCTACAAACTCTTCCCACCCATCGTGAACGAAGGGTCATATAAAAAGTACAATTTTCTCAAGTATTCTTTAAATCCGCCATAACGAATACCCACTGTTCACATCAAGTCCCATAACATAGTTTTAACGAAAGTTTTATGCGTTTGAAAATCTTCTCCGCCAAACTACGACGCCACTTCGAACATTTGGTATTCGTGAAACGCTTACATGAGAAACCCTTCTGTTGCAACGTTACCTTTAAACATGTCTGGTGTTATCCAGCCGCCCCTTGAGGAGAATTCTGCAGTCCCTGTACACACACTCCGCTCAGCATTTTCCTCATTTACAACCGCACCGCTTTCTCTCCGTCAGATAATGGCGGTTTATAGCATAAGGGTAAAGTGGTGCGTAGCGCCCCCTACAGGGATGGAGATAAGTGCGCAAGGTCTGAAGAACCCATAAAACGTCCACACATCAGCAACAAGCCCTGCGGGGTATTTCACAAAGAGGGCTTCTCAGTTAAGCCTAATGTTGAAAATTGTCCAATGAGGATGTCCCTCATGCCCTATTGGACAGACTTGAATTTGGATTTGTCTACTAAGAAATTCTGCTTTCGAAACTCCCCCTTAATCTCAGCCCAAACCAGTGTAAAAATACATTAATTAAAAATTTTTCTAATAAGAAATTTGTTAAAATCCTGTATATATTTATTTAAATTTAATTGTTAATAGTTGTTTTATATGTATTTTATATGTTTTTATGTATTGTTATATGCTTATTCTATGTAACTTATTGCCCCTGATGGTTATTGTTAGTATTCGTATTTTATTTTTATTACAACTTGTTTCTTTAACCCCTTCTGTGCAATTGATGTAAAATAATAGTAATAAAAATTTCACCCAAAATCCTTTGATTAATCTTTATTCCTATTCTTACCCGATTTATGCCTAATCACTTTCGCATAGGGCTCAAAACTACACTCAAAAAACTTCTTAAGTACATTCACCAGTATTGAATTCCTCATTCAGATACATTAACATACCGATTACTTGTGTGGTGAACAGATTTGACTGGAAACCACTAGACTGGCTTCACAATGCTCAGTACAAAACGGTACTATAGGGAAAAGTTTAAAACATGCATCAACTGTCTATTGGACTAAACACACAATGAAACATTTTTACAACAAATGTAATGTTTTTTTAAAATATTATTGCTACTTACTCTTCATGAATATGAAATATATTTTTTTGCCAAATTGCAGAAGTGATAAAACATTTAATTTCTGACATTTTGTGCAACACCTAATGGAGAATTTGGTTTGTAGCAGCCTGGGCAGCAATGTCCATCTGTGAGAAAAAATGCCATTGTTTATTATTATTTTAACGCGTAATTGAGGTGTATTATACTTGTAGTCTGAACTGAGCCACTACAGACAAGCAAATTAGCTCATTAAAAAATTAATTACCTTTAAAAAAAAAGCCATTATGCTGGATGCAGTACAGAGCTATCCTTAACATGTGTTTAAATTAAGGTTTAATGCCCTATTGATCTACATATTATTGAAATCACCAAGGTGTGGACAGAGCCAGTTTATGAGGAGCCTGGCCACTTTCTATTCTTACCATTATACTAAGATAACTATTATGCCTAAAAATGGCACTTCAGAGTCCTAGATTTTTTGGGGAAAAAACTTGATGAATGCGGCCCAGAGATTGAGGTTCTTACACCCAGGACCCTTGACACCTCACCATCTATAGGTCGTAAAATCATTAAGCGTATGTCCCCAGAACCAAACAGACAATTGTAGAAGATTGTGCTGTTCTTTTTATAGATTAAATGTCCATTTTACTCCTATCTTAACTTACCATGTGTCATCTCCTATCATGGACACTCCGTCGCCACACTGTAAAGACCAGACATTTCAGCGTTTCGTCCCCATGAGAGTAACATCTGGTTGAAACTGGTTTGATAGGTGGCAAACATTATTTCTGACTGGTATATAATCTCTATATAATGGCTGATTCATTATTCAATGTGCCCAGAGGCTTTCAATGCAAATTGAAGCTCTGTGCTCCTTGTCTTTAGGAGCTCCCCACATAGGGGAAAATACTTTTTTTTTCCTGAAGCCTTTCAATGTACTTTGAAATTGTTCTCTCTCTCTCTTTTAAATTAAACCTTTAAAAAAATATTTTTGGTGACCCTGACGTCTCCCTGAAGAAACGTCG
Source organism: Arnoldichthys spilopterus (assembly GCA_037974385.1). NCBI lineage: Eukaryota > Metazoa > Chordata > Actinopteri > Characiformes > Lepidarchidae > Arnoldichthys > Arnoldichthys spilopterus. Next base: position 20,020 of record JBBPDA010114862.1, read on the forward strand.
ACCCTCACAAACATAAAACTGATGTAAAATAACATGACAAAATCTTTTTTGGCTAAAAAACTCAATAAATATTGTGTTCCTAACCAACCTATGGTATGTATGTATGTATATCTCAAACCCAGTTTCCACTGTACATGCATAAACCTCATTGTGTGTTGCCCAACCTGTACCATGCATGTCTTTTAACCCTGTGTTGTGCCAGATTAGCTTGGGAAACACTGGATCAGATCGGCATTAACAGGGACTAGAGTTGAAAATCATGTTCTAGAGCATAATAGATGGTGGCCTGAAAATGTGAGTGCTGTATGCTTGTCAGTTAACAAAAATGGTTGGCTTTTAAAGGTTCTTTTTATTAACACAGCTAATACACATAACAAGTCAAAAATTGCATATTGCTGATGTTTGTAGGTTTTTCTCACCTTAAGCTTCTGAGCATCATAATACAGCATGGCAAAAGTACTTTGGAATAGCAATAACAAAAGGCAACCACTTGCCATTAGTGTACTTTAAAAAAAAAAGATTAAAAATATACAGCTTTTCAGTATATATTCAGAATATAACATTGCACATTATATCACATACAATAAAGAGAAATATGAATCTTGGTGTGTGCCATGTAAATGTAGCAGTGGAAAGAATTTGTGTGAGTGTGTGATTGAGTCAGTCTTTTATTTTTCTGTTTGAGTGCTGTCTCTGGCTGAAAGCTCTGCCTGCAGAGCTACAGTGAAATGCTACTGAGCTAAAACTTTATTGTAATACAGCACTTACGGGGCACTCAGGAAACATTTATTACTTACACAAACCTGCATTTATAATTTAAATGCTACTGATTAGAACACAGCAGGTGCTCACCAGGACATGATGCTGACGAGCTCCCCTGCACAGTGTATGTAGTGTTCAGGCATTTTAAAGACACCTGTCCTGCACAGTGTCTTATGTGGCTTCAGGCACGTTCAGGTGAATGACCTCATTGGTTATTTACAAAATACTCATCACAACATGATTGTTTACTAAAAACACTCTGCAGAGTGCTCACAATGCTTGAATATTTTCACTAAGACGTAGGAATGTCTTTGAAAGACCCACCCATGGACTTTTATGCCTCTCACTGTTCACACTCGGTGACATACATTTATAGGGTGTGTGTACATAAGGCAGATGGTGGTAGAAAGGTCAGCATTCACCAGTTGCTGCACTGGCTGCCATGGCTACTGATTGACTGACATGTGCTGAAACGCTTCTGCACGATCATGCTGATGTAGGCTTTCATCAGTTTAGCAATGTCCACCACCTGCACACACAAAAACAGACAGAAATTTTAAAATAATGCATACACACATGTTGTGCAGGGATAGGGAAACTGGGATACTGTCAAACTTTTACTGGTTTGAAATAGCAATAATAATAATAATAATAATAATAATAATAATAATAATAATCTGCATTCGATTAATCAAATGTTTCAGTCTTTCAGTTAGAAGTATTTTAGTAAGTATATCAAGTCCTCCATGTCTCCTGTTCTATGTGGCATCCCTCAGGGATCAGTTCTCAGGCCCTTTTTGTTTCTGATTTACTTTCTCTTCATTCTGGGTAAAGCAAAGCATTCCCCTTACATTTTTCAGCTATACTGTCTCTACAGTGTCATGTTCAAAATACTGCTGATCACCTTGAAAGCCCTGAATAATCTTGCTCCCTCCTACCTCTGTAATTTCCTCATGCCTTACTTCCCTCTCAGGTCTTCCGGTTGTACTTTGCCAAAGACTTTTAGTAAAATAACCTTATCTTTAAGACATCACCATATAAAAACTAGATAAAAATCACAGACTGTTGAGCATGTACATGTAGAGCTTGTTTCACTCATTTCTCCCTGCTTTGCTTGAATTTAGTTCTGCTTCAGTGCTGTGGCAGGCTGGGAATGTTGCTCATCAGAATTTTATATTAGGATTACCATTAAGATAAGTGATGCCCAGGTCGTTCTTATGCAGTTTCATAATAAATAATTAATTAACATTTTTAACATTATTCTCTGTTCCCTTGCACATGAATATTAGAAAAGTATTTAGCATAGCATTAGATATGATGACACATACACTCGCTGGCCATTTTATTAGGCACATTTACTTTGTATCTACACTGATCAATGTATTAATTCCACTTACAATACAGTAGGTGGACCAATTACAATTCATTGGTGTCCAACTACAGCCTGTAGTCTTTGTTTTTCTCTGAATAATTTGTTTTCCCCCTTTAACCACCCCCACTGAGCAAATATTTTGGATGGTGAACTATACTTAGCACTGCAGTGACACTGGCATGGTAGTTCCTGTAGGTTGTAAACAATTCTGTCAATGCTGGGCAGTGTCCTGTGGCCAAATACTAATCATGGATGAAGGACTAGAAGAGTGGTCATCAATCCTCCTATTGGAGATCTACTTTCCTGCAGAGGTGTATCTGATCCAACCAGTCAAAGACTTCTAAGGGAGATAATTATCTAGGGCAGATGTTGTAGGTGTGGGTCAATAGCTCAGTGGTTATTGCACTGGTCTTGTAAACCAGGGGTTGTGAGTTACTTTGGGGCAGTAGTAGTTAGGGAGTTGCCCCTGTGACCTGAAGGTTGCCGTTCAAATCCCAGACTGGTAGTACCATTGAGATACCCGTAGGCAAAGGTACTGTCCCCAAACTGTCCCTATCCTCCTACATGGACGGGTTAAATACAGAGGTCACATTTTGTTGTGGTGTGCTCACAATTTCACTTTCTAATTTTCAGATTGTGGTTGCAACCTTTGCAGGATGGTAGATCTCTAGGACCAGGGTTGGTGACCACTGGACTAGAATATTCCTAACATAAACTGTGCAGCAACAGCTACTAGGTGGAGCAACAAGGTAGGTGGGTATAATAGAGTGGACAGTAAGTAGTTATTAGTACACATTATTTAAAAAGTAGCATGACCTGTACCAGAACAGCACACACTATCATGCCACTACCATACAGGTCAAAGTAGTGCTGATAATGATCCACCACCCAAATCATACTTGCTCGTTGGGGGTGGGGTGGGGTGGGGGGTGGGAGTGTGTGGTTCTGACTACTGATGAACCAGGTTAAATGGTGATCCAGGGAAACAGATGGACAACAACATATAATTGTAGATTAACATATTGAAATTTGTACTAAAATACATACATCAAACTTTTAGCACCTGCTTATATAAATGTCTTCCCATGTCACTGTTGTGCAATGAGAGATATATGCTGTTACCTGGGTGGTCTGGAAAAGCAGGTCTCTTCCTTCCACACTGATTTTGTACATGTTGGGCTGTGGAGCTCCAAAGGATAGTATGGCCTCATAGGAGAAAACTTCCAGTGGCCACGCCTCTCCCCGCTTATACACACACACCCCCTTACGACTAACTCCCAGCCATAGCTCTGCAGGATAGACACCATCAGCGCTCTGATGGGGAGAAAAAGAGAAAATAAATGATCTGTCTGAGCTGTTGTAACCAACAATTTCCTTCAGCATCAAAAAAAGTTTTCTTAATCTAAAATGAATCTGAATCTGAATCTGGATGGCTTAATGCTAAACAACAGCTTTAATCTTAATACCAGGATCATGTGGTTGTGTGTAAGCTAGGGCTACACTGGGCAGAATGTAATATACTAAAACTACATTGGGCAATAGGATAATTTTAACCAAATGTATCTACATTTTATGGGTCTGCTGAATGCCATGATATATAACATGCTTGGTCAGGAAGCCCATAAGAAAAAATAACAATTATTTGGTGACAGTTCTGCAGTATCACTACTGCTATAGCCATGCTCATTATCATTTTTGAAGCCCTTGTGTCCTTAAGGTCTCTCACCTCCACACTGAAGAGTGTAGACCCATATCCCTGCCACTCTCTGACCAGATTCATGTATTTGATCATGGCATGATCTTGGCTCATTCCTTGCAGCTTCCTCCATTTCTCCACCAAACAGCTCTTTAGACCAGCCTTTTCCTCCTGAAGCCATGCCTCCACTGCGGCAGTCATCTCCCCCTGCCGCTGTCGCCCCAGTGACCCCCTGAAGCTCCGCCTGAGCGTGCCTTCCAGAAAACTGCCCCTCTTTTTCTCACCAGTTGCACTGGTGTTGCTGGGGGCAAAACGTTGGACACGTGCCTGCAGGCGCGCCATGGGGAACACCTGCTCCAGGTCTGGCAAAGCATTCTGAGTAGTGTAGTCTCCAAGGAGATACTGCAGTCGGAGAGCTGCCAGAAATTGCAGGGTTTCCTCAGGAGCAGGATACTGCCCAGTAATCACGGCCTCGTGAGCCTGAGGGATTGAAAGAAAAGGCAGACAGAAAGACATTTAACTGGTGGGAGAAAGGCAACATACCATTACTATTTTCACTCTACTGTTTAGTAAATAGTATTTAGTAATTTCCATACTATGTTGCATATTCACATTCAGAGACCAGTTACCAACTGGGTGTACTGGGGTTCTCACCACTAGAGGGCCCTTGAACACCACAAGCAAAAGAAAGTGCAGTCTGAAAACTTGAAATAAATGTAGACATGATATTGGATTGGCCTCTGAACATCTAGAGATAACCATAAACCCTTTTCGTTGAATGAAAAGACAAATGAAAAAAGGAGGGGGAAGCCAGTGAAGCAGTGTTATTGCAAGAAACAAAGTGTCTCTCTGTATTTTTACTGCAAGTCAGAGAAATGAGTAGCAGGGAATGTGAAAATGTAATTTCTATGATGTTTCACACAGGGCTGAATAAGGTATTTTTAGCACAGAGTTTGATGTTAAGTCAGAAATCTGACCTGTTCGAACATAAAGGCAAACTCCACACTGTCTGAAGGAATGTTCTCGGTGTCCGTGAAACAGTAGAGCTTAAAATAAAACTTCCACTTTCCACCCTGCTCCTCTCCTCCATCCACCAACCTAAGAGGAAGGAGAGGGAAAAAGAAAGATAGAGAGAGAGAGAGAGAATTGGGTAGAAAAGACAATAATAAATGATAAATAAACGTTCATTAGCATAAATTGTAAAATTCACTATCTATTCCTTTCAAAAAAAATCTTTGGAACTACAAACACAGACTACATGCATTATGTTAAGCACAGAGGTTAATTTAATAAAAATCAATTATGGCTACATTGTACATCATTTATAGCAGAATCTTCTTCAGCAGCAAAACAAAACACAGCTCTTACTTCTCAAACTTAGCAAGGACATCGGCCACTATGGCGCGGCTCTCGATTGCTTTGTCTGTGATGCCATTGTGTTCAAACAGAGCAAACATGTTCCTGCTGTCCTCCATAGCCAGGCCCTTCAACAGCTTATCCACCACCTAGAAACACACGTGCGCACACACATAAAAATCTGTTAAAATTCCCGGTGAAAAAGTAAGCTGCATGTACAGTACTGTGCAAAAGTCTTTGGCACTTATGTTACTAGTATAAAGCCATTTATCTAAGCAGTAGGGTTCTTTTGCTAGCAAAACCAAAGTAAACAAATGAATACATTTTAAAAAAAGCCAAAAAAAGTGAAAAGAATTAAGATTTGTTGATTGAGCCCAACAGCTATTTGACGGAAACTACAAGTAATACTGGGTGTTCACTAGAAAGGGCTCTGGGAATGGTCAAGCCAACACACTGACACATAAATCACTGTATTACTGTTATTTGTAGTTATTCTAATATTAGTTTTTTGAAAAAACAAAAACACTTACTGCCCAGATAAACAGTTTTAATGAGAAAGTTTGCACTCCTTACATTGTTCTCTTGTGTGTGTGTGCATGAGAGATTGTGTATTCTTGTACCTCTCCTGCTGTAGTGTGTGAGTTGATGGTAATTTTGCAGGAGCCGCCACCATGGCAGTATACAGTTGATGTCATTTCCTGTCTGCTGAGAATTGCTCGAAGTTCTTCACGTGATGGCACATACTCCCTGCTACGCACGTGCCGTAAGGCATCCTGGGAAAATGTTGCATAGCGATCCATCTCTGTGCCTGGGTATAGCTCCCGCGCCCTAATTGGAGAATCAGCACATCAGTTAATCAACCAATAGACATCTAAACCAACTTTTGGTTGCTTCATGACATTGCTTAAAGAATCAATGACTCATAGTATATAGAGAAATTTATGACATCCCCTGGCCTCATGCTCTTTGGACATATGTTCTGTGACACAGTGCCAAATGGTGCCATTGAGTTCTGGAAGGATTGGAGATTTAAAATGGGTAGAAGATTCAGCCAAACACTCACTGACCTCTTGAGGTGGAATTTGAGGTATTTGAGGATGCTCCTGGAAGCTGGGCTAAAGGTACAGCACATGCAGGCTATGATTCTCCAGCCGCTGATGTGGGCAGGGCAACCTGGCTGAGGGGGGCGTGTAGTTTGCTTTATAAGTTGGCAGTAGATTTCATCCCGTAGGGGTCGGAGGTCATGGCCTGTCTGCAGAAGGCTCTGAATGATTGTTACAGGGTCGGCCACACCTTCGAGCTGCTGAAGAGTGATGAAGAGCTTCAGAGCCTCTGCTTGTAAAGTGCTGTAGCTACGTCCTCGTTCATCTGCAAGACAGAGAGTAAGTAAGTTATTGTGGAGATCTCGGTTGGGCAAGGGAGAGGGGTGTTAAGAGTGTTGTCTGTGTGATAGGGCTTGTTGACTAACTTTACTGGCTAGCCATAGTTAAAAGCAATGTGGCTGTTGTGCGGTTAGGTTGTTTCATCACTTTCTTCATTAGTACCACCAATAAGGTGTCAGTTCTAAAGCAATATTTTAATGTAATGCACCCTTTACCTACCACTTATTCACATAAAATCAACGAAGATTTAGAGATAGGCCTTCTGAAATGTTTCCGGCACCTTTAGTGCCCCCCTGTGGCCCCTAGTTTCAGAAGCATTGCTATATAATAATTGTAAGTGATCATCTGGAAGGTACTCACGGCTGGTGTGGACATCTCCATAAGGTAGGGGCAGTAGTGGTGTGTGGAGAGGATGGTGTGTATAACGCAATATTGGGTTCCTCTTGTAAATCTGATCAACCACTTCTGAGTTCAGACTGTTCTCCTGAAAACCCCCACAGAAACACACAGACATGAATGCGTTATCTTATTGTCCAGTAGGAGCTGCTGCTGTTGTTTTTATTGTGTGTTTTTGGGTTGCATGTAGATGTATGTGTTACCTTAATATCCTGGATGAGTTGCTGTGTGTGTGTGTCAATGGGTGGTTTAGTATCTATAACATTCTGCACAGCATTGGCCCAGCGAGACACCTCACTCTGCAGCTTACTATACAGTCTGTAGGAGTGTTTGCGTCCAAACACTGTCAAACTCCAGTAACCTACACACACACAGGACAGACACAGATATATTCAAAACTAAGTGATAAATTAGTACTGTACAGTAATAAGCGTAAGACAGACGTGAATTTTGTATGTTTATAAATGTGGTGTTGAAAATGCTTCATTATTTTAAAAGTAATCAGTCCCTTGCACAGATTCTGGAATGTTAGAATTGATTCTGAACAATTATAATAACAGTCAATAAAGTAATTGCTCATTTTTGTGAATTAATTTAACATTTAAACACAAATTTAATGTCTAAATGTAATATATTCTGTATTGTATTTTAATTTTTAGGTCACAGTACAACATAAATAGTTCCTAGTGATATTCTTGTGAATTCAGTGTATTTTAAAAATGTATTGCAAATAATAATAAAAATACATTGAATCAGGGTGATATTTGAGATTGTGTGAAATTGTCCCTATAATTCTAAATGGATCATTGATAGGTCAGAGATTTTTCAATATTTGTTTTGTAAAACCCAATAAACAGAGTTTCATTACATGATAAACATGATTATTCTGAATAATTCTGTTTTGAACTGCAATGATCCTTTCTTTGAAAAAAAGAAATGGGACACAAATCACACCAGGAGAATGCACACACTCATCTGATCATGTCTACGGCTTTTGACAAATTCTCCTAATGGACTCTCAAATGTGCATTTATCTTTGTGACGAAAGGTTTATGCACTGTGGCCCTAATACAATATCCCTCTCTACACAGTCATGAATGGACTGTTCTTGCTGTGGATTCCAATCTTGCTGCCCCTGCCTCAAAATCACCTTTTCTTTTTTCATCCTCATCCAAAATGGAGGTCCATTGTGCCAGTGTCAGTATTTTTGTACATGCTTCAGAGCATAACTGTGTATTTATTCCTTAAAGGTGTCATGCAGTACAGCTGTCTGAAAGCATCAGGTTTTTCCTCTAATTTGTCACCTGTATGTGTTTGTGTGTGTGTGTGTGTGTGTGTCTGTGCATGAGTGTGCTGACCGGTTTCCCTGTGCACTCTCTCATCTGGGGGCAGTACGGAGCAGAGGCTGTTCAGTAACAGAGAGCCCAGTTTGAGAGCGTTCCGCTCTGAACTCTTATAGTAGTCCAGGGAATTATGGGTAAGCAGGAACCAGCGTTTCTTTAGTCTCAGGTTACCACGACTACTGCCTTTCATCTCCTTATGCAGCCAGCCTGAAAGACAAAAATAGACAAAAATAACATAATTTACAATTTATGACAAATTAAACACCTATAGGAGATGCCAGTTTGCTGGGACACAAGCAACTGGTTGTGTTGGCTGTCTCTCAATGCCAAACCCATACAGAGTGATTAGTTGAGGCTGAATCTCATATCATCCCCTCATGTCTCACCCCTGATGATGAACTCCTGGCCCTGGACACGTGTGTCTCCTTTGGTGCGCTGCAATAGGGCAATCCAGTGGTGCATCTCTTCTGGAGACTCTGCATTACAGTGCAGAACACGGTGTGCTGTTATGATCACAAAAGAGTTCGGCCTAGGGACAAGGAAGGAATGGAAAAAAGATGAAGTGAATAGCGAAAAAAATAATTGGGTTAGAAGGAATAAAGGAAAAATACTTTAGACGTCTCTATAAACTCCCTGGTAAAATCACAAAACAGAACTGGCAGCTTTCCTCTGAACAAATGTATGTCTTCCCTAGGTGCTCTAAATACAACATGGACTCAAACAGAGTGTGTGTGTGTGTGTGTGTGTGTGTGTGTGTGTGTGTGTGTGTGTGTGTGTGTGTGTGTGTGTGTGTG
>JBBPDA010114867.1:0-17928 GCA_037974385.1 Arnoldichthys spilopterus
CTCTCTCTCTCTCTCTCTCTCTCTCTCTCTCTCTCTCTCTTTCTCTCTCTCTTTCACACACACACACACACACACACTCTACCTCACTCTCTCTCACACACACACTGCATGAGAGATGTTGAGAATGCCTAAAGATTGAGGAGATGTGGGGGGGACCCTGAAGGGGGGATGGTGGGATATAGGTGGAGGCAAGCGGTCCATTTTTTTATTGCATTGTCCTGGGCTTCGGATAATGAGGGACAGAATGAGTCACAGAGCAAACATGTGTGTGTGAGTGTGTGTGAGAGAGAGCGATAGAGAGAGAAAAAGAGAGAGAGAATGGAAAGAAAGGTGAAAAAGAAAAAGAAAATAAGACAATAAAAGAGCGAAAGAGATAAAAGTGTGAAGAAAGAAAGATGTGTGTGTGAGAGAGAGAGAAACAGAAAAGAGAGTGAAAAAAGACGTCAATGAGAAGAGAGTGAAGAAGTATGTGAGAGAGAAGGATAAAGAGAGGGGGGAGAGAGAGACAGAGAGAGAGAGAGACAGAGAGAGAGAGAGAGAGAGAGACAAAGAGAAAGAGAGAGAAAGAAAGATCTTGGCAAGTAGGCAGTAAATATTTCTAAACAGGGATTAGGGTTTCATTTACACACACACACACACACACACACACACTTTAGCAAGACGTCTGGATGGTAAGTGATCCTCCACTCAGGGGAGTCCCATAACTTAAAACACACACACCCACACATACAAAGTTGCTGTAGAAAACACTCTATAATAAATAAAGGTTCCTACATTGTTCTCTGTATGAATGTTGGGTCTAGAAAAAGCTTTAACTTGGTGTAAAACCTTTACATTATGTGGAAGTTCTTTAAATTGTAAAAAGGTTCTTTAGAAAACATAAAACAGTTTTCGAGGAACCAAAAGTGGTTCCTTTATAGGAGTGCTGTTTTACACAAATGTGTGTAACTGTGTTATGTTTTTGTGACATCACTTTGGCCGGCAGCAGTGTATGGTGCATGAGAGCAAACCTGCTCCGCCCAAGCTGCCAAAAAACAACCGGACCCACAATGTCTTAATTATAATTTTGTCAAAATTCTGACTTTTTGTCCTGCCTCATCCAACCTATCCAAAACTTTCTCTCTAAATATTAGTTCAGTTTTCCATGACATGGGTCCTTTAATGAAGGATGGATTAGTCCAACCTGATTTTGGGACACAGCCAAAACATGAAACCATGCTGCCCCATACACACAGACACACACAAGGCGGTGTCTCCACTGGTCTAATGGCCAGATGAAAGGCGTGAGGGACTGTCCCGTCCGAAATTAAACTCATGGAGAGAAGTGAGCACATCTGATACCGACCTATTTTTAACATAGTCCCTCTTGCTGCTCTGCATGACCCCCCACTCCCCACCCCCAAGATGATTTTTATTTGGGGGGTGGGGGTGAGGGGGGGTGAAGTTATTCTATAGCGGTGCTCTTCTAAACACAACACAAAAACTGATCCCGATGATCCTGATGCTGCAGGTACCAGAATGTGGTGTGAAAAAACAGCACAGTGTTGAACACATACTGCGATACAATGCTCCCTGTATGCTGTTCATAGCTGCCCGCTGCTCCACTTGTGAATGGGTTAAATGCAAAGATAGCATTTTGTTGTAGGGCATTTTTTGTGATGGGGGTGTGTTCACAATGACAAACAATAATAGGTCACTTTCACTATAAAAAGGAAAAAGGGAACCTACATCTGGACTGAGGTGTGAATTCTCCCTGAACTATTCCTTTACATGCAACACACACAAGCCACTGTGGTGTTTCAGTCATGTACAGTGCACAAACACACATCACACACACTGACACTAATGTGCACACACACACATTGACTGAATCCCTGGCAAGTTGTTTGTTCTGAGAGGGGTGAGGAGATATGAGAACGGACCCCAAATACCTCACTGCTGCTATCTGATCTCAATTTCCCTCTCTCTCTCTCTCTCTCTCTCCCTCTCTCTCTCTCTCTCTCTCACTCTCTCTCTCTCTCTCCGTCTCTCTACTCTATCTCTCTCTCTGTCTCTCGACTCTCTACTCTCTCTCTCTCTCTCTACTCACTCTCTCTGTCTTTCTTTCTCCTCTCTCCTTCTCTGAAAGGGGATTTTTCTCATGTCTCATGTGAACTCTTTCACCCACAAGAGCTTTCAAACAAGGACCTAGATACACACAGATTAGCCAGAAGATTAAAACCACTGGCAGGTGGAGTAGTATTGATGATCTGGTTACAGTGGCTCCTGTCAAAAGGTGGGATGTTATTTAGCAAGTAAACAGACAGTTCTCAGAAGTCAAGGTGCAAACAATTTCAGGAAAAATGGTGTCACTTACTTGGGAAAGAAATGGCACCTAGACGCACTAGGAGACCCAGACCCAATTCCGGTCAAGAATTTGTGGGATGTGCTGGACTAGTCATACCTCACAATGTACAGTCTTGTGCAGTCCATTGATGAATCAGAGCAACCTGAGTGGGACACACTCAGTATGAGGCATATAGTTTTAATGTTATGGCTGATTGGTGTGTATATATCATGTCCTGACAAGGTACAAAAACAAGTGTGTGTGATTCAACATGTGGTGTGAGTTTATTCCAGATGTTTTTCTTCTACAATCTTTACATCACCTTTAGTGCTTCTAATTGCTGCACACATTTATTATGAGAGAGGGAGAGAGAGAGAGAGGGAGAGAGAGAGAGAGAGAGAGAGAGAGAGAGAGAGAAAGCAAGGTAGAGAGAAAGAGAGAGCAAGAGAGAGATGAAAGAAGAGGTCATGAAAGACAAAGAGAAGGAAAAGGGTACAGTGAAAGCACGCATACTGCACAAACGCACACGCCCGCATGCATACACACCACTAATCCCACTTCCCCACTTGACCTTAGTAAATGTAGGGGGCTGCTGGGTCACGTTCTTGTGTTGGCCTAAGGCCCTTTGTTAGTGTCTCTTTAACAATAGCACTATAAACCCTTTAATCTCCCCAAACTTCAATCACAGAATCTACTGGAGCAATAAAACATGCAAAAACCGCCCAGTGGCTAAGAGGTGTGTGAGAGAGAAACAAAAGGAAAAGGGGAAGTCACAGATATGCAAGAAAGAAAAGATTCCAGAAAAGCAGCAGTTTGTCATCTGTGTGACACACAGGTAAATGTTGCATAGCCCTTGGGAAACCACTTGGATTTGCATATGAACATACAAATGCACTTGCTTACATAAGAAATTCATGCATATGGCTTTTTGTTTTTTCTGCTGCACTGTTTCTATCTACCCAAGTATGTACCAAAATGCCATAATACCATACTCCAGCATAAAATGCTTTGACTTTGTACTATACCAAAATGCCACACTTAACACTATGCAACAGTACCAAAAAAGGCCAGAAACTTAATACTAACCCCACAATAACAAATTTGACAGAAACGTAGTACTAATCCACAGTACCAATGGAAATCAGACACTTAATACACTGTACCAAAAAATCCCATAGAGTTAATTTAGCACCAAATACCAGACTTAGTGTCATTCTGCTGTACCAACAATGCCATAGAATTAATGCTATACATCAATACCAAAAATCACAGTCCTTCCACAGTACCAAAAATGCCAGCACTATAATACAAAATTGAAATGCCCTAAAATTAGTACCATACTACAGTACCAAAATGCAATAGACTTAGTGACAGTGGAAAAGGAATTTTAATATATTCAATTATAGAAGTAAAATTACAAGGTAGCAGAGATACATTTTTGCAATAGCTAGGCTAGTCTTGCTAACCATGGGTGACCATTGACAGTCAACGTTTGTAATTATGTTTAGGCTCTGACAGTGTAGGCCTTCAGGGTGTGTGTGTGTGTGTGGGGGGGGGCTACAGTATATCCAATCCTACAAACTAGACTACACCACAGGGGAAGAACTGGATACTCTCTCTCTCTCTCTCTCTGAAAGGGGATTTTTGATGTCCTCATGTGTTGTTTGTTGAGTTTTATCCAGAGAGCTGTGTAAGTGAACTCTTTCACCCACAACCGTGTGTGTGTGTGTGTGTGTGCACGTGTGACTCATCGACATGGCAGCCAGCCCTGTTTCTGGATGCTGGAGTGGTCCATGTGCTGATTACTGCACATGAGGCAGTGTTTAAAGACCTGGCCTGAAGAGTAACCAGAATGTGATTTTGTGTGAGAAAGAAGAGTAAAGCTCCCAAAAATGAGTGGAGAGGAGGAGATGCAAACAGGGAAAATTACCATTACAGATCATACAAAGAAATTTAAGACTGTTAGTTAGTGCCATAGCACAGCACCAAGTGTGACATAAAAATGGTACCATACTATAGCATCAAACACATCATAAAATAGCTACCGTGTACCATAGTACCAAACATGATACCGTAGTACAATGTCATAAATAGTATGACAGTGCATGTCATATAAAGTATTATGTCATAATAATAAATGTGTCATAAAATAGTACCAAATGTGCTGTAATAGTACTAAATATGCAACAACAATGTTATTGTACTAAACATGTCATAGTAGTACCACGTAATAGTACCAAACATGCAAAATGTACCATACAAAGTATCAAACATGTAATAATTTAAGAACTGAAGGTTGTAGGTTCAAGTCTCAGCACAGGCCCACTGAGGTAGCCTTGAGCAAGGTACCGTCCCAGTACACTGCTCCCGTGTACACGTGTGATGGGTTAAATGCATTTCGTTGTGGTGCTTGTGTGTTCAAAATGACACATAGTACACACCATATTACCACTGTGTGCATTGTTAATGTATAACAACACAGTTATTACAGTCAAACTCAATATAACATGTGACTTTTATTAATACTAAAGGGGTTTAAGTATTGTCCTTGATACTAATGAAGTTACACTGGACTTAAGTGAAGTGAGAAAATGAGAGAGAGAGAGAGAGAGAGAGAGAGAGAGAGAGAGAGAGATGTTGATGTGAGAATTAAAACAGTCTGCTATTCCCAGGCTCTTACCTTTAGTTTACATCCAACTTGGTTCTTTTTGGCCAGAACAGGTCAATAAAAGTTTAGGCCAGTTTCTAACACTCTCTCCACCCTCTATAGCTTTACAGCATTTCACTCCACGCTCATTCTTCCAGCCTGTGCTTACCTCTTCCTCTTTTTTCCCACAGAGAGAGTGTTCTGTGTGCCAACTCTCCCTGTCGCGTGTGCATGTGGGGGCTTCATGGCAATTTTTCGCTGGGACCTGCTGGCTGAGGACAGCTATGCCCTGTTGACTGGGTCTGTTCTGGGACCTTTGGAGACTGGCCTGAGCATTTCTGAATGCATGACCTTTACTCACACTCATAAAGGGAATCACCTGTATAATAAGTAATAGCAAACCAATTAACACTGGGCAAACTGGATATATGAGGCTAATGTAGCTCATGCAAATGTATATTCCACCAGTTAGCATGCTGCAAACTGGAGCTAACATAGCTAACAAGTAATGAAAACATATGCTCCACCAATTAGCATTTTGCAAACTGGAACTACGAGGCTAATGTAGCTAACAAGTAATGATAGATTATAGCCCATCATTTAGAATTATTCTAACTAAAGCTATGAGGCTAATGTAGCTAAAAATAATGGACACCTATACTCCACCAATTATCCTGCTGCAAACTGGAGATACATGGCTAATGTAGCTAACACACAGTTGAAACAATTTCTTCACTAAAAAACATGGTGAAAACTGAGGCTGGAGGCTAATGTTGTTAACAAGTAATGGGGGTTTATTTTCCACCAATTAGCAATTTGATAACTATGTGACTAAATCATCACTTCAGACAGTGTGGAGGTGATGAGAAATCTGTAGAAAGTCTTGCTTGTACAGTTTCTGTTACTGTGTGACTGTTATCTAGAAATGTGTACTAAAGTAAGTTGGCATAGCCCAAAACATTAGCGATCATCTTGAAGCCTGACTTCTATCTGTACTTTTTTCACTAGTTTTAATTTAGAAAGGTTAAAACTAATTTTCCAGTGCAGTTTGGGCCAACGTGGTGGAAGCAAAAGCTGAACAGGTCGTGAATCCAGGAGGAAAAATGACTTACGGAGTGAAATTCTTTCAGTGAAAGGCCACACATTCCTACGCCTCGCAGTACAATAGGCAGGGAATGAGGGATTTGGGAAGGTGAAAGGTGAATCAGGGGCTGGAAGATATATAAAAGATGAAATAAAGCACTTCAGATCGAAAGAAAAAAGAGTAAGGGTTTGGTGAACACAGATTAGCACATGCTTAAATCCCTAAAATCCATTCTGCTCAAGTGCCTGGACAAGTTGCTAGGCAATCATTGGGACTTTGGCGACATCTGGTGGTGAAACGAAGTCTTACATGATTCATTGGGCTCATAGGGACCTGTTGTTTGTACACACTTATAGTTAGGAACAGTAAAAAAAAACCAAATGTGCCCACAAAAATGACCATAGATCAACCACAATATGATGTAACTAACACTAGAAGTCAATAGGCAGCTTAAATTCATCCTCAAAACCTCTGCATCCAGCTCTTCATTAAGGTGCATTAATAACCTTTAATATCAGAATTTTTATCATTATATTACAAATGCACTTAAGAGAGGGCTTTGAATAGTGGCATGCTCTGTTATTTCACTGCTATATCAGAGCATGCTATAAAATAGGGGATGAAGAACAACCAGGATGTTCTGGTTATACTGTCTGTGGAACCTCAGTTTCTGCTTTCTACAGTGAAACTTTCTCCCTTGGTCGAGAGGTGCTAAATTAGTGTGAAAAGCAGTGAAACTATAGGAGGAAACATCTGCACTGCAGAAATCTCCTAACAATATCTATAGTCAGTGAAAAGCTTATGGAAGAAGTGAATCAGAAGACAAAAATGACTTATTTGTCTTTACTTCGATTTTCTGCATAATTTGAATCCATTATATTTATAACATACAAAACATATAGTGTGCCATAACTTTTGCACAGGCCACAATTTTGTGTTATGTTACAAACTGTGCATTAAAATGATCAGAAGTGTGTTTCTTTAGAGGAGTGTCCATACGTTCACTGCATTTTCAGTGTGTTGCTTCAGGGCCAATCTTTTTCAGTCAACTCACTTCTGATGATGTATGTTGAAGGTTGGGGAAACTGTGATGTAGTAACTGCTATGGGGAGAATTTTGGGCATAGACTGAACCTAGAAGGAAGAAAATTTCGTTGCAGATTGACAGATTATTATGGAAGACAAAATTGACTCAAACAACAGAATCGATGTCAGATGAGGAGGCCAGGCTTAATATTAGCAAGCTAACTACATAGTTAAGTAGTAACATTAACGTTGTAGTTAAAGAGGAGCCTGGCCACTACCAGTTTATCCCATTACATACAATAATGGTTAAGAAACACTAGAGGGCGTCAGTGAGCAAGTCCTTATGGGATGGGGGTAAATGGGAGTAAACAGCTAAAAACGATAATAACATTTTTTTTTTCATATTTGGTTTTTCAACCAGTTTTATATTTCTGTTTTCTAAAGCAGAAAGTAGGATGTTAGCATTCGGGCTACTAAAAGCTGATTGGTAGACATTCTGTTTATGAACAGCTGATTACTTGAAATTTGGGCTACTGAGAGCTAATTTATTGGCATTCTGTCTTTTCAGTGCCGATTGTTTGGTATTCCGGCTAATGAGTCCTGATTCGTTAGGGAGCTGAGTAGCTCATTGGTTGTTGGTGCTCACTGATGTCATGAATGTACATAGTGGATAGTAAATTGAAGTATACAGCAGTGATGAAATATTTGATGCTGTTCTCTGTTAAGAAAACAAGTGTGGTTTTGAATAAAAAAAATTATTATTAATTATATTATTATTGCAATTTCTGTAGGCGTCTGCAAGCTCTCCTCGTGCTGTGGTTTCTTCCCATTGTCCCATTGACTTGTGATAGGTTAATTGGATTTTCTTAATTGCCCATAGATGTGAATGTGTGTGTGAATTGTTGTCTATTTCTGTGTTACATTGCAATGGGTTGGTCTACTGTCTTGGGTGTACCCTGCCTTGGGCCCCTAGTCAGCTGGGATTGGCTCCAGCTCCTTTAGCTGAAAGGCTAAAACGTAACCAAATGCAGGATCCCGTTGGGGCGGTATGATGTTATTGAAAAACAGATTGCGCCTACACCTAGTAGCTAGGCTAACAGTCAGCACTGGGTGACACCAAAGGGATAACCAATGCTTATACAATGTGTTAACATAATGTACAATGGGAATTGTAGTGAGAACTGAGAGAATGAAGGCATCAGAGAACAAGGCACATATTCAGTGTCAGATTTAGGCTTTAACTTGATATTTCAGGGCACATAAATTAAATATGGGTGACAAACATGTACAAATGTGAACCGCACAGAAATGTAGCCCAACTTGTTTTTACATTGCACAAAAAATAACAAAATAAGCCTTGTTTTATGGCTAAGCCACATTTATCATTTGCAGCATCACAAAAAAGAAGTCAACACAACAAAAGTGACAAACAGAAGAGCCTGGTGAGCTAACGCCTTGGGCCCTGAACCCCCAACTAAAGAGTCTCCACAGTCCGGCAGGTTTCTATCTGGCACTTTGCTGTTTGGATTCCCTTCGAAGTGAACGGGTTGGCACGCATTTTCTATTTTGTCACACCCGAGGATGATGTGTTTGGTCTCATTTCGAACACTCCGGATGCCACACAGACCTTCGTCCACATCAAGGCGCACAGTTACGAAGTTGAAAGGCTCTTTGCTGATGCACAAGTTACCGGACAGCACCTTCCCACCAGATTTCGTACACACACGGTCAACCTGCTCTCTTTGGCTGGAGTGAAAGAATGACTGCGTTGGCCTCCCACATGTTTTAATCTGTCTCAGCAGTGACCCCCAGGCGTTCTGGTCCACTGACTTTATTGGCACTCCTTCGGGCAAGTGCCGCTTGAGGAAGACATTGTGGGCGTTGTTGTGCTTTGCCTGCATGCAGGGCTTGGGGTTACCGTCCAGAGAGCTTGCGAGAGAGAGGCTGAAGGTCAGGAGGATTACAGTCAGGACTGCCATTCTGAACAACTTCTGCTAGAAAGGAAATGTGTGACATCAGTAAGGACATCTTTCTCCTTCTCTCTCTCTCTCTCTCTCTCTCTCTCTCTCTCCCTCTTTAACAAAAGCTAAATGTATGCCTGCTATTTTGGCACAGTTTTTTTTTGGCTAAATGAAAGCTTGCTGCAGCATTAGCATTAGTAACATTACTGTTAGGACCAGTAATGGCATTAGCAATGATGGCAGTAGCACTATTCATACTAGTAGTAGCAGTAATAGCAGCAGAAAAAAAGTAAAAGTAACATTAGAAGTAACAGTAGTAAAATTATCAGCAGTAGTAGAAACATTGGCATTAGTAGTAAAAGCAGTAGCAGTACTAACAGCATTAGCAGTAGTAACAGCAGTACTACTAGTAGCAGTAGCACTTGTAGTATTGGCTGCAGTAAAAGTTGTAGCAGTAGCACATAATTTTAACAGCAGTAGCAGAACAGAAGTTGCATAAGCATTGACAGCAGTAGTGGTAGCAGTAACAGTAGTAGCAGTTGTAGAAACAGTGGTAGTATTGGCAATAGTAAAAGTATTAGCAGTACTAGCAGCAGCAGTAGCAGTAGTAGTAGCATCACTAGTAGCAGTAGTAGAAGTTGCATAAGCATTAGTTGTCATAGCAGGAGCTGCAGTAAAAGTGACTGCAGTATAAGCAACATTAGTACTAGAAGTGGCATTAGCATTAGTTGATGTGGCATTAGTAGTATTAGCAGTAGTAGCACAAGTCATGATAGAAGTTGAAGCATTGTTATTATTAGTAGTAGTATAGACAGTTATGATATTAGTAGCAGTAGTATTAGTAGACATAGTCATATTAGCAGTAGTAGCAGTGGTAGTATTAAAGAAGCAGAAGTCAGTAGTAGTACTAGCATTAATAGTGGTAAATAGCAGTAGTAATGGCAGTGGTGGTAGTAGGTATATAGAACAATACATGTCATTTTCAGGGGTTAGTACGGGTAGCATTAGCAGCAAATATAGTTGCAATAGATGTTTTAGTAAAAGGAGCAGTAGAAGTACTAGCAGTAGATTTTGTTTACTACATGTTGTGGTTGTATTGCTATGTATGTGATAAATAAAACAATCTTGAATCTTGTAGTAGCAGTAGATTAAGTAGCAGTAAATGTAGCAGAAGTTAGGGGTGGTTGGTAGTTATAGCTTTATCTGTAGAAATAGTAGATACAGCAGTAGTAGCGGTAGAAGTGGTAGAGGTAGTAGTAACTACAACATGGCAGTAATAATTGTAATTGTACACACAGATACATTACCAGAGCTTCACAGTAGAGTCGATTGTGCAGGTTCTCTTCAGTAGATCCAGTGAGCTCCTAAGATCGATTTCCACTTCTCTTTCTCTGTGTGTTTCACTAAGTGTGGATGTGTATGGCTACATGTGCATGGTTACATTATTCTACAGAGAATGACACGTGCAGAATTTTCCCCTCTCTTTGTTTAGCCTTGTGGAGGTCTGATGTGAGCCCGTTGCATGCCTTTACACAGAGCTATACAGCGACTGGTCGTTTCCTCTGTCTGTTATCCCCACTCTCCTGAGCCCAGCCAACGGGTGCACTGTGCTGTGCACAGTTCGGATTACTGTATATTTAAAGCACATGTGCTTGATCTCTGGGTGGGGCTCTGTGACTGTGCTTTTCCATTAGTCACACAGACAAATGTTTTTTTAATGGAAGAATTTTCTTTTATTCACTAGTCTGCTTTACAGTATAAATCGAAAGTGTTTGTGTGTGTCTCAGCAAAAGCCTTAATGAATGGTATAAAGCTTCAGTGTGATTTTTAGAGCCATATTACCTTGGCACTGGTCATATCATTAGACAGTTACTTTCAGGTTATATTTATTTTTGACAACAAAGTGTATTTTGCAGTTAAACTGAACTCTGCAATACAGTGCAGTACAAAGTATTCATATAACTCTCCACTGCTTCAAACCCTTCACTGGCTACCTGTGGCTGCCCACATTAGATTTAATACACTAATGCTTGCTTAGAAAGCCAAAAATGGTCTAACCCCTGTTTACCTATTTACAATCAAACCATGGGTCACAGCTACCCCCCTTAGAGCATCACCCTCAGCCCAGCTGGACACCCCTCCCTTCTCAAAAATTGAAGACAGACATCAGGGCTCTTCTTACTTTTGGAAGGAATTCACCTGACAGTTAGAACTGCTGAGTCCCTTTTTACTGAGAATTTAAAACAGAACTTACACATGTACTACTAACTATACTTAATTTTATATACTATGTAAAGGCTTAGCATCAGCTAATCTTGGTTGACTAGCAGCTCTTAATCTAAGTCTAGGTTATTGGTGTGACAGGTTTCTTTGTAGACTAGAAAGCACCCATGTACCTCATTCTGGATTAAAGTGTCTGTCAAATGCTGTAAATGTAAATTACAGTTCAGTGTAACATAGGTATAAAGTGCAGTTTATATGTATAAATAATGCAGAAATGTGCATTTAAGTAGAGTGTAGTATGGTATAGTGCACTACAGTACAGTGCAGTACAGTATAATGCAATGCAGTACAGAACAGTACAGCATAATACAGTGCAGTACAGTGAAAGTGACTATTTGTCATTGTGAACACACTCAAGCACCACAACGAAATGCGACATCTGCATTTAATCCATCACATGTGCACACGTGGAGCAGCGGGCAGCTATCAACAGCGCCCGGGGAGCAGTGTAGCGGGACGGTACCTTGCTCAAGGGTACCTCAGTAGTGCCCGGGCGGGGACTCGAACCTGAGACTTTCAGGTCTCAAAGGCATAGGCCACCACTGTCCCTATGTACAGTACAATGCAGTGCAGTACAGTACAATACAGTGCAGTACAGTGCAGTACAGTACAGTACAATAGTGCAGTACAATGGGGGGGGGGGGTGTTGGTGTAACCCCTGTGACCTGAAGGTTGCAAGTTCAAATCCCAGACCGGTACAAGTACAACTGGGGTACCCATGAGCATACCGCACTGTGCCCCAGACCCACGTCAGCTGCTCAGTGCTCCTACACAGATGGGGTAAATGGGTCACATGTTGTCATGGTGCACTGTGTGCTGTGCTGTTGTGTGTTCACAATGATATTACGACTATATGATATGACATTAATAACCTTTCCAGAGCATGCAGCTATCTTCTCTACACCATCAGAGAATAACCACAGATGCTGCTCAGATACTCATCCAGTCACTTGTCATCTCAAGACTCACTCCTGACTGGCCTCCCTCTGAAGGCAAAAGTACGTCTGCTTTTCGGTACATCAAAGCTCTTGCACACCATTGCTGCCAACCCCTTACTGGCAACCTGTGGCGCCTGCATCAGATTAAAAATGTTAATGCTCACCTAAAAAGGCAGAAATGATACAGTCACTACTTACCAATCTGCAATGACCAAACCACGGGTCACAGCTCGCCCTATTAGAGCATTATGCTCAGCCAATGCTTTATTGTAGAGTAAGGAGTTTAAGAAGTTTATCTGCAATATTTTCATCTGTGTTTTTACCATCTGTTCCCTTGCATTAGTTTAAAAACACAGTGTTTTGGTTGTTTGAAGAGCTAAATAGTGACTGTTCTGTATCACTGGCAGACGCCATCATAACCAAATGAAAACGGAAGTTAAGCTTTAAGCAAAATGGAAAATGGCCTCTTCAGCTTGCCATACCTCTGCTCTGGGTGAAAAAATACACACAAATCTGCTCACACATTTGTGGATCTCATGCAGTAGAAGTGCAGCAAAAGTCATGTGTGGAAGCACAGCCAGTAGAGAGGCCCGAATGAGCTGAATGTGTTTACAGATTTGACTGCACACTCACTGATCTCATTTACAGATGTTATAAATGTGTTTGTACATGGACAAATCTCAGAACACTTGCAAACCTCAGAACACATTTACAGATTCTTCTACACTTACAGATCTGATCACACACACACAGATTCTGAACACACATTCGCAGATCCCTGTACACATTTGCAAATCTCAGTACGCTTTTACAGATTCTTTTACACATTTACAAATCTGATTACACACACACACACATTGAGATATGGTTACAGAACTCTCCACACACATTTACAAATAGTTTTGCTACAATAATACCCTATACATCTGACAAATGCTGTACATGTAAATGTGTAGTGCAGTATAGTGCAGTACTGTTTACTGTGCTGTAAATTACTTTTTGGCAGGTGAAGTTGCCAGTAGTGGTAAAATAGATGAGCCAGGTTTAGACTTCAAAAATGAAAGTGAAGAACAGGTTTTGTCAGGTTTTCGTATTCTCCCCCCCTGTGAGTGTTTCATCTTCCTTATGGAAAACCCTCCCACTGGCCTGTTTAAGCCCTTCTGTTCACACCCAGTGAAGCTCAGTCAAGCTGCATCTATGCTGAAACTCATACCGGGAGACAGTGGACAGCTGCTGACAGGACAGAGAAATTGGTCTGCGCTGGTAATGTATTTACTCACATTTCTGTCAGTTGAAGGTTCCAGGTTTTGGGTTCCTGCACCAAGAAGGTGCTAAACTTTATGGATTTGACTAAAACTTGTGTATCATTTTCACATCAGTGCAGTTTGGTGGATAGTTTCCTCACTTTCAGCAGCAGCGGTGGAGATTATATGGGTTTTATTCTTGTGGAAATGAGGAACTCAGACAGGGCTCATTTCATGTGTGAGGGGGTGGTGTGTGTATGTTGGGGGGTAGGTAATTACATCAGTTTGTAACTGTTGAAACAAAACCTTGGCTACTGCTACTGCTACCACTTTTAATGCTACTGCTACCTCTACTAACCTATGTAAATGATAGGTATTCATATGCATAGTCAGTATATTGGCTAGTGCTACTTCATCTACTATTGCTACTAATGCCTGTGCTATAGCTTCTACTGCCACTACTACTACTGAGCAGTGCTATGACAATGAAACACTTTGGTTCCAGACCTTACCTTTACAAAAGTAAAAAATAATGTTTGCATCATTACCAATGAAATGAAAATAATAAAACTAAAAGCATTTCCTGTTTTTATCCCAGGTAAAAGCCCCATTATGCTACTGTACGTCATGGTGACCCTGTGTGTCAGTGTCTGTCTGGCAGAGGAACCAGAGACACTGATATACAACCCCTACCCCTGCATGGCTTCAAAAGATCCTGGTGCTTACTACAGGTTCTTGTACAAGCATGTAAACTCAAACGCTCCAACAACCCTGGACCAAAACCAATGGCAAAAGTTCATCAGCAGCTCCAGTTTGTGCAATCGACCGGTTCAGTCTTTTCTTCCCTTCTCTCAGAAAAAACAAGTGGAGGATGTCTGCTCTTCTCAGGGTAACAAATACAGTGACAATTTGTGTGTTAGTAAAGTGCAGTTCAGTTTCATTACTGTACATGTGGACAACAACTGCATTATAAAGAAAGTTGCATTGGAGACGAAATACATCATTCTGGGCTGCGACAAGATCATGAACCAGTGCCTCCCTGTCCATTTTGAATCCAACCCCAAAAACAATGGCCCAGCTTCCAGAAGCCTGAATTGCAATGCGCAACAACCTCAGAGTTTTAAATATTTCAGCTTTCCTGAGACTAAAAAAGAGGTCTTTACTGCTGTGGGCCTTCTGACCCTCCCACTGTTGTTAGCTGCTTTAATCTGCTGCAAATGCCTCTCAAAAGGCCAGGAAAAGAGTTCCAAGCATAAGCAGTGATTGGGATATCCTCCACACTTTAACTCATGTATATTAGGTTGGATTTACATGGTAAAGGGTTGCTATAAGCAGTGTAAACAGCTGCTGAAGAATGTATTTTTTAAAATGTACGCTGCCTTCTAGTGAAATGAAGTGGCACGATTTATGTGTTATTTGTCAAAAAACGTGTACTGAGTTCTGGAATCATTGTTTCCAAAAAAATGTAAAATGTAAATAAAAAGAGGATGACTTGCAGATTATGGATCACAGGCACAGCAGTGCAGTCTGAAGGGGTTCCAGGTGGGCTTGCACTTGTTTTCAGCATTCTCAACCTGGGGCAGGGGTTACTGCGGCAGCCAGCTGTTATATTGCTATCTAGTGGTGACTGGTGGTATTGCTATATGGGGCAACCTGAAAAAATGCAATGTAATTAACGTGAAGTTAGCTAGTTGTTCATTTACCCATTGAACGGGTCACCTTAGCCATCATCACAGCACTCACCCACTCTGAGAGATTTGGCTGGAGCTGTCACTGCATCTAAGTAACTGCATTTATGGTGCTGTATTGCATTGTGAAGATGTTATATGGAACATAAAATAAACACTTGCATTTTCAGACAAAGGCTGGGCGTGTTGATCGTGTGATACACAGCATGCACACAGACACTTTCAACTGGGATTTTCTAATTTACCACAGTACAACAGGTCATCAGTGAATATAATTCCTGCACAAACAGATTGCACTCTGTGTGGAAAAAAAGTGCTTTAGGACATTGTTGTACCTTTAACAGAAATATCTTCCTATAGGTGTTTTCCATAACTGTCCCCATCTCTGACATCGGCTTGCGGAAATTTCGACCAATCTTCCTTGCAAAATTCCTTCAGCTGAGTTTGAGATGTTTGAGGGTATTCTTGATTTAGTGTTGATGGCATGTCCCCAGCATGACGCTTAAGAGACATTTATTTATGGCTGTATTGCTCAATCACTACTGCATAATGCACAAGTTATGCAGAAAATTACAGTTCACCTGCTGAGCAGGTTTGTTTCACTACAAGAATGGACTGTACTAAACGCTTGGGGAAAACTTCACTTAAGGCCAGTATTCATAAGGTTACATGATTAAAATATTACATTTAATTAGTTGATTAAAGCGATGATTAAAATTCATTTGTGATATTAAATGTGATAACAATAAATTCTGCATATATAATGTTTCTTCTCTTGTTTCCTTAAAATTTAAACATATAAAAGAAACAAACATTGGAAAACTATGGAGCCATTTCACCTAACCAGAGTGTTGGCAGGTGCTGGAGCTTGTGCCAGCACTCATTGGGGGTGAAAGGAGAGGAAGCACTGGACAGGTCATCAGTCTAATATAATACCTGCACTTCATTATAATGCGGTAGTTTGAATGCAGATCGCACTTGGTGTATTTTAGGACAGTATTGCATAATTCCAAACCATCATTACTGTAAAATGTCACAGTTGAGCATCTACAGGTTCTGCAGACGTTCATGGTTCACCTGCTGAGCAACTTTATTTCACAAGAAGAAAAACGACTGCATTAGAAACTTGCTCTGGGAATAAAGATTTCAAGATACGTACCATTTTTGTAATTTATAAAATATAAAAAAAGATTAGTCCATGGAAAAATTAAAAGTACACCCTTAAATTTATCACACATTTCCTGCTACAGCAGATATACTAAAAGTGGTGGCCTAGTGTTTGGGACATTGCCCTTGTCAACTGAAAGTTGCAGGTTCGAGTCCCGGCCCGGGCACAACTGAGGTACCCTTGAGCAAGGTACCGTCCCGCTACACTGCTCCCCAGGCGCTGTTGATAGGTGCTCACTGCTCTACGTGTGCACGTGTGATGGGTTAAATGCAGAGGTCACATCTTGCTGTGGTGCTCAAAAACTCAAAAATGTGTTCAAAATGAAAAATAGTCACTTTCACTTTCAGGTGTTTCAAATTAAGAGCCATTGATCAGACCCTCCTGCAAGTGGAACCTGTTTTATTTAAACCTTATAGCTAAGGTCTGGCATTATTTGTGCTACATAGTGTGGCATCATAATGCTAAGAGTACCAACAGTATTTTTTTCTGGATTTATCCGTCTAACAGCCACTTCTGGTAGACAATCACCCCCCATGTCCACAAAAATAAAAAAATCAGTGGGCCATCATCTTCCAACACACTTCACGCCAAACGACCGTACAACACTGTTACATTAATGAACATAACCGGTCATTACAGCATATAACAGCAAATCACAGCATATTACAGCCTATGACATCAGCTGCAACATGATTATGGCCTGGTTATGTCAGTACAATGTTGCAGGGTTTACATGTAAAACAGAAATCAAAAACATTTCCAGGAAAGCACAACATACACTGTTCCTCATGAGTTTTCAAAAGTGAGAACGTTGTGGGCCAGACTGCCAAAGGTTAAACTTTAATAAGAGGAAGCATGCATTTTTTTTTATACCACATTATGTACACAGGGTGTGTAAACTGAAAGTGACCGAGAGAAATCAGAGGACGTTAGTTGGAGTTCTACCTGAGCCGCTCGCTACACACTGGTAATGTATACTAATGTATCAGTATTCAGCAGACAGCTCAGCAACTGTGACATGCAAAGCAATGGGCAAAGATGGAAAGATCTTGAGTAAAATTGTGTGCAAAAGTTTTGGTGCCTCCTGGTCAAAGTGACAGTAAGTGTACGTTCTCTACAGAGACACTGCACTTCTGCACTTTTTATTACACTATTTGCTGGGTGCCAAAACATTTGCATATGTCTGCATGTGCATTTATTATAGGTGAAAAGGTGCATTGATTTGAAGTATCTGTCAATGTGAATGCGCCACATTTAACCCATCCGTGGAGGAGTTATGAGAAGCTGACATGGACAGAGCCCATGGAGCAATGCTTGGGGACGGTACGTTGCTCACAGGTTACACCACCACTGAAAGACGCAGCTCAACGTCTGTTAAAAAATTAACTGAGCCCCTGAGGATTGGCCCTATCATCAGGAGGCTGTGAGTTTGATCCCCAGCAGTGCCACAAAAATCAAGAGAACAATTGGCTTTGCTTTCTCTGGGTGGGTGGCTAGGGTGGCCCTCCCCCTCCCCATCCCCCTTACTCAGACTGTTAGTTGATGTAACAAACCTGGGAGTTAA
>JBBPDA010114867.1:18028-29118 GCA_037974385.1 Arnoldichthys spilopterus
GGGTGGCTAGGGTGGCCCTCCCCCTCCCCATCCCCCTTACTCAGACTGTTAGTTGATGTAACAAACCTGGGAGTTAAGTGTTCTCCTTCAAGTGTGCTGAGCTGTCTGTTGAGTTGGTGGCAGTGTGAGATGTTAAAAGTTATTCTGTCTATCCATCTTTCTGTCTGTCCACCCGTCCGTTCATCTTCCAGTGTGTTCTTTCATCTCTCTGTCCATCTGTATGTCCACCTGTCAGTCTTTCCATCTGTCCATCTATCTGCCTGAATGTCCATCTGTCTACCCATCAGTCTATCCATCTGTCTATTTGTCGGTCTCTCTATCAGATGAAGGTCAGTAGAAATGAAGAGTCCGAGCTAGTGGGTGTGACTGGAGACGACTAAATTGGGCTGAAAATCTGAAAAAAATTGTAAATACAATGAAATTTGAAATTTCAAGTTACAGTTGAATCATTGACATCAGATTCACATCACTGGTATTTATGCCATTTCCTAGGTAATATGTGGATGATGTTCCTCATCACGGTGGCCCTGTGGGTCAATGCTTCTCTAGCCATCAAATCCCAGAGTAACAGGTTTCCCTGCATGTATTCAGACAAAACCTACGCCTATGAAGACTTCCTGAGGAAGCATGTGCGTTCAGATGCTCCAACAACCCTGGACCAAAACCAGTGGCAGGCTTTTATTCGGCAAATTGGTGCTTGTGACCGACCCGTCCAGTCTTTCCTCCCCTTTTTGAAGAAAGGGCAAGTGGATGGTGTGTGCTCCCCTTCTGGGGGTAAAATCTTTTACAGAAATCTGTGTGTAAGCAAACAAGAATTCACATTCATTACCGTGTATGTGGACAACAACTGCATTGTACATCAGGTAAGGCTGGGCGATATGACTGAAGTATGACATTGTCACGATTTGGAGGTAGCAGGCCACAAATGCAGGTCTGAACACTGTTTATTTTAAAACCGGCAGGCAACCAAACCAGATAAAGGGGGATTCCAAATTGAGGTCAAAGATCAGTCTGAAACTCCATAAACACAATTATCCACACTGGGAAACGCTCAGTAAATGTACACGAAATGACAAGTTGACTTCGCGTCTCCATCTGGTCGCCCTCAGCTTAAGTAACCCCCGACCGTCCACTTCTTAATCCACAACACCTGCCTGTAATTAAGGCTTGGTGTGGATATCGGGGCTACCGGCCACCAGATGGAGACAATTCCCTTATCTCCCTTAAGGGGCCTTGCCCCTTTTCCTTACAGACATCATGATACTTTTCATGATACAGTGATTTTTAAAAGAATTTATTTAACATACACCAATCATAACATTAACACCCAATTAGAGATAAAGTGGATAACACTGACTATCTATTATCCCAATGCCAAAAAGTTGGGATGCTGTGTGAAATGCAAATAAAAACAAAATGGAATGATTTGAAAATCTCATAAACCCATATTTTTTTCACAGTAGAACATTAAAAAAATATCTAACATTTAAAATGAGTAAATGTACATTTTCTGTATTTAAAAAAATAGCGTCATTTTGAATTTGATGCTGATATGTGCTATAGATGATGAGATATTCAAAGTCTTTGCAATTTTACATTGAGAAACATTATTCTAAAATATTCTGCAGACTGATGAACCTCTGCCCATCTTTACTTCTGAGAGACTCTAAAAGCTCATTTAATACCCAGTCATGTCACTGACCATGTCTTACTTTTCTAGCCTTTTGTTGCCCTACACTACATTTTTTCAGATGTGTTCCTGCCATCAAACTTTAAATGACTTTTTTTTCCCTTAAAATGGCACATTTACTCTATGACACATTTGTTCTATTTATGATTTTATGATATATGTTTTTGAAATTTTTAAATCATCACATGCTTTTATTTACATTTTACAGTGTCCCAACTTTTTTATACTGGTGTCTGGCCTAATGGCACAGAAGAGCTACTGTGGTTTAAACAGTGAATGATGACTGTGATAGGAAGGGGTCAGAACACACCGTGCACCACAGTCAGAGCTGTTTCAGCAGCATGAGGGATATACTCAATATTTAGCAAGTGGTGTTAATGTTATGGCTAATTGGTATATACGTATGTACCAAGACAAAAACTGTGGGACATATTTAGATTTTGCAAAATCTATATTTGAGCAAGAATGTTTTTTTTTATAGAAGTAAACTTACACATTTGCTACAAGATTAAAAACATAAACTTTGTTTTCAGCACCCAGATGTGTTAAGATCTTGAATGTACTTTCATGCACTTATGATGCAGTGTTTACAATTTCCTTAATTTATCACACCAACCATATCATCATTGCCCACCTCTAACAACAGGTCCTCCAAGAGACAAAGTACATCATTCTAGCCTGTGATGAACTCCAAGAATACTGTCGTCCTGTGCACTTCGAGCCCAACAAGAATAACATTGGACCAGAGAAGAGCAACCAAGACTGCAGAAGACCACAGAGTTCTCCGAACCAGGCAGAGTTTGCACATTCTGCTCTGAGCTTTCAGACACTGGCACTGCTGGCAGCAGCATTAGCCCACTTTATATGGTCTGCATAATGACTGAATGAATAATAATGATTTTTTGCTGGCATGGTTTGGCTCCACTTGTCCCCTTTAGAGGGAGGAGTTACTACAAATTAGGGCTGTTACGATATCAGATTTTTTCTACCGGATTATTGTGACCAAAATAATTCCTGGTAACAATATTACAGCCATATCTATACATGTGTGCCAAAGACAACTTTACATTGTGTGTAGCTCCTCCCTCATGTGTGTGATGAACAATTAAAGTTAATGGAGAATCAATAATACTCAATTCAATTCCTTACATTCAGAGATTTTAAATTACACTCCTTTATATTAAACATTTGGTCCATAGGTAAGCAATAACAGCAAACAAACTGTTCGGGTAATCAACATTCCAGCTGTTTTTAGAGGGTCTCTAATAAATGTATGATACTAAGCTGAAATAAAATTACGCAAATGTCAAACACTTTGGAATCTGTCATGGTAAGACACTCACTGTCTGTGGACTACAATTTTTTTTGTGAATGTATGGAATACTAGTAAAAAGGAACAATAATACCACCTACTGCTGAAGTGTGCTCCCCCCCCCCGGACAACATGATACATAATCGTGTTTTCTCTCTGAACAACCGCAGTACTACAGTTACTTCATTATGCATACTGCCTAACCAAGACATTTCTCTCTGTTGTATGTAGGTTTATTTCACCAAGCAAGGTCTCCCATTGGTTTTACAGGACCTAAAATAAATATACTGTAGGATAGATTATCCACCGACCAATCATGTTCTCACATACTAGAGGGTGGGGGGTTTGGGGACAACACCTCACTTCAGGCCTTCTATAGGTTCTAGATACATCAATGACTCTAGAAGAACAGAGTAGCAGGATTCAATTAGTCACTGATAAATCACTGACTACAGACCCACAGTGTAAGGTTTCAGGAAATCCTAGATACCTCAGTGACTACAAAGTCACAGGGTACCAGGTTTCAGTCAGTTCTTGATACGCCACTGACTGTAGAGCATTCGTGAAACTAAGTTAACTAACTATAGTGCCTGCATGGTTTAAATCTGCATATACACACTATGCAAAACTAATGTTTTGCAAAACATTTGACCACAAAATGAATGACAAGAAGGACAAACTAAAGTGAAAACAATGATTTAAAAGTTTATTAAAGAAAGCAGAAGTGAAATTAAATTACTTTATGTTGCTACTGGTCTTCTCGAGTTGTAGACCTTTATTCCATTCTGCATGGAGGACCGAGCGTGTTTGGTCAGCAAGGCCCCTGTTGTTTGTTTCTCTCCACACAAATCCCTGTTTAGGAATGAATGAAAAAAAACAAACACACGACTCCTCGTGAGCAAAACTACCAATGAAATTACTTGTAGTTTATTTAGAATTAATATTAATATATTAATTCATATATTATTTACATGAAGTTTTTAATTGCTGCAACATTACAGCAGTCAAAAATGTGCCTATTAATTAAAATATTTGTTTGTATATGACTGTACATCCCAGTTCTGATGGCTAAGGTGACCCTGTTCAATGGGTAAATTAACAGCTAGCTAACTTGACATTGTCACACTGCATTGAAAAATATGTATTTTTCTGGTCACTTTATGTAGCAATACCACCAAGAACCACTAGATAGCAAAATGGTTGGTCGCCCGCCCACCCATACCACACACCCCATCCAACTCAGCTCACCCAGAACCTATATAGACTGCGCTGAAGTATCTGCAACTGGAAGAAAAAAATAGCCTTAACATGAGTGTTTATCAAAGCAATCTGGGTGACTTTCACCCAGACTGAAATTGCCTAAAAATGGGTGGCCCTTCCCACAAAATGACTTATGCTGATTGTATTATGATATTCAGAGGTAGTACAGTGTGTCTAGAACAATCACAGCTAGTGTAACGCAGTGGTAAAATGAGAAAAACATTCCCTCCCTGTTTAACTAGTGGGGCATTGCTTATTTTAATGTGTCTTGGTAAATCAATGTGTACAAAAAGTAAATGACTCACTGTATATACGGCTCAATGTCATCCTGTGTCCACTTTTCCCTCATGATGAAGAGTGCATTAAAGCGCTCCATTGTGTCTTCGGGAAGATCCTCCACTCTCAGCAGGGAAACAGTCTCTGGCCTTGAGCTTCGGTCCACCAGAGCTAAACCCTGACCAGCAGAGGGACAGGCTGTAATAGACTTTAACTGTGTATGCAGCTCAAATCTCTACCACTACTTCGCCTTCCTGAAAGCATGTTAGAGCTATAAATAACAGAAAAAATGCATAGTGTGGAATTCTGATATTTTTTGGCACGATACTACATACAGCAGTGCAGAATATCGATAATTATTTAATATTACTTTTATATATGCATTTAATATATCTTTTATTAAGGCACATTCACCTACTCTGTTTGGGAACAAAGATGGAAAGTTGCAACTTGGAGCCGGAGATCCACAGATAAAAAAGCCCACATCCCAGGCAAGAAACCTTGGTGTTATCATGGACGAGGATCTAAAATTCAGTGCTCACATTAAAGCTATAACTAAATCTGCATTCTGCAACATAGCTAAGGTCAGAGATTTTGTGTCAAAGCAGGACCTGGAAAAACTTATTCATGCCTTCATCTCCTGCAGGGTTAATTATTGCAATGCCTTTCTTATTGGCCTTCCTAAAAAGACCACCAGGCAGCTCCAGCTTATCCAAAATGCTGCTGCAGGAATTCTTACTAAAACCAATAAAAGAGAGCACATTACTCCAGTCCTCAAGTCATTACACCGGCTTCCTATCAGTTCCAGAATTGAGTTCATGTCTATAAGTCACTCAATGGTTTGGGCCCCAAATATTTACTGGACAGGTGAAAATTATTCTGTATGCTGCAGCAAAATAACAGAAGCCATATGGCCCCCTACAGAACCTGCAGTGTATTACATTTGGTCAGAATAATTGTGGTACAGGTGGTGCAGACCTACATTTATACATAAAGTTATAGTTATGGGTGTAGTTTAGGACACAGTTCAACTTACAGTGAGCTATAAACATGAAATAAATTTCAGCATGGAGCTGAATGCTGTGACCACAACATGGTCTGTTTTTTATGAACTGCCTTAGGAAGAGTACTGATCTAGAATCAGGGACTATACTAATCTGTTCTTAGATCAGTCCTGCTTTGTTCGCCTTTCCTGTGGATCGCAAGGTTTGCCGCGGCAATCTGCCAACAGTGTTTAGAAAGCACCCCTGGTTTTCTCTGAAACGGCTGATATTTCTTGCTCACTTTAGGTCAAATAAACCACACCCACAAGTCTAGCAAAGAAGTAGAACTTGGTCTTGGAGATGGACAGCACATGAGCTCAGTGGAGTGCTGAGGACATTTGATTTTTCAGCTTTAACTCTGACAGATGATCAGTAAGAATGTGCATGCCTAGAGTGTACTTGTGTATCGTCTCACTCTGAGCTGGTCCATTCTGGTGCCCATGCCCTCAGGCACGCTCTGCTGCCACACCTCCTGAAACTCGGACAGGTTGAACTTGACAGCGTTCTGCAGCAGCATCTGGGCCATGGCCCTGCACACTTTATCCTCATCCAGAGCGTACACAACCTCACCCTCTGAGAGAAAAAGACAGAGATTAGAGAGATTATAGAATTGCCACCATTAACCTAAAAATAATAACATTTTAGTGTAGAGATCTGATATGGGCTGAACAGGACATCTGCTATTGCCTTTTTGGGGTTGAAACCAACACAAACAAAATTAACCTTTTTTGGCATTATGTATAAGTATGTACGCTTATCCATTTTATCTGTAAAAAAACAAGCATTTAAAAAATGATACATTTACAGTAAGAAGGATGTTTCCCATATACTGATCAGCAGAAGATGAACTTCTGCCCCCCTCCTATCAGTCAGCTGGGTTGTAGAGGTTAACATGTTGTAGTAGTGAACAGAGGCTGTGTTTCCATAACTGTAAGGCATCAGGAATTCACATTTTCTAGGTTATATGTGTGTGAGTGAAGCACTTTCTCTACATAACAAGTGTGGATGGTGAAACATGCCGCACCCAGCCAGGTGGTGCATGGTGACATTAAGAAAAAGTCATTTTATAGGTGTAGAAAGTCTCTCTGAACATTTCTGAATTTAAAATTGCACAATAGATCAGGATTAAAATAACTACAGAAATGGAGGGTAAAAAACTCCATTCTAAACTAAAAACAACAATAAAAATGCTGTTTAAACTAATATTGTTAATATTAGTTGTATATATAATATATAATAGTAAATGCTACTATGTGTTGGCAAACAACATAGACACTGGTACATCATGCACCACTACTTTGTTACTAAGGTTTGTTATTAGAGCCGAAGCACTTACAGATTTATCATCAATAATTATAAATACAATTTAAAAATTAACAACAATGATTTACAATGAATAATTAGGATCAAATATAATTTGGTGTTTATGATAGCAGCCCACAGCAATCTTTTGTCAAAGGTATTTCTAATTTAAAAAATAAAAACAAAAAAAATGGTTTGAAAAGGCTTTGGGGTTTGTCGCCCCCTTCTGGTGCAAATGGAAACTATTCTAGACATACAGAATACACCAATCAGCCATGACATTAACACCACTGACAGGTAAAGTGAAGAACATTGACTATCTAGTTATTTCATTACAATGGCATGTGTCAGGGGGTGGAATAAATTAGGAAGCAAGTGAATGGTTAGTTCTTGAAGCAAATGTGCTGAAAGCAAAAAAATGGGTGCATGTAAGCATCTGAGCCACTTTGACAAAGGGCCTTAATGTTATGGCTAGACCACGGAGTCAAAGCATCTCCAAAATGGCAGGTATTGTGGAGTGTTCCAGGTCTGCAGAAGTACCTGCCAAAAGTGATCCAAGATAAGACAACTGTCTTTCAGTAACAGGGTCATGGATGCCCAAGGCTCACTGATGCATGTGTGGAGAGAGGCTAGCCAGACAGGTCTGGCCCACAGAAGTGAATGTTGTGGTTAAAAAAAAATGAATGTTGACTCTGACAGAAAGGGGTCCGAACACACAGTGGTGTTAAAGCTATGGCTGATCTGTGTGTGTATGAATGTATGTTTGTGTGTATGTATATAAAAATCCCTATGGGTTCAAATGATGGAAAAAATATTAATGCAAGGTTTTGTAACAAATAAGCAACTCTGCTATTTATTATTGGCTAAACCCGAATTACTGACAACTTTTAAAGCCACAGGGTGCAACAAAATAATATACTGACCCTCTGTGTTATACTGTCTTCCGTAACAGTTGAGGCAGTGCTCAATCATTGCTCTAAAAAAGATACAGAACAGTTCATGGAATCTCTGCAACAAAATTCCAAATAAAAAGCATATAATATCAGATGTTAATGTGGTAAAGCATTACACAGTTATAGAGCTGACAGTGCTGAGCTGATCTGAACAGACTATATTAGAGAGATCATACACTTACGTGGGTTCTAGAGGTCCTAGTTCCTCCAGACAGGTTCTCAGAGGAACTTTGCTAAAAGACCACGACTCTGAGTCTACCAGCTGAGTCACATGGCCGAGCAGCTTCAGCTCATAATCAAACTCTAGAATCCGCCAGTAGCCTGTAAAACACAACAGAGGGCATAAACACACAGAGCAATGGGGGAAAGGGAGGACCATCCTACCCATCCAGAAAGAGAAAGGACAGTTATGCAGAGTAATGGGGGAGAGGGAGGACCATCCTATCCACCCAGAGAGTGAGAGGACAGTTATGCTGAGTGATGGGGGAGAGGGAGGAGGATTCTGTCCACCCAGAGAGAGAGAAGACAGTTATGCTGAATGATGGGGGAGAGGGAGGACCATCCTACCCACCCAAAGAGAGAGAGGACAGTTATGCTGAGTGATGGGGGAGAGGGAGGACCATCCTACCCACCCAAAGAGAGAGAGGACAGTTATGCGGAGTGATGGGGGAGAGGGAGGACCATCCCACCCACCCAGAGAGAGAGAGGACAGTTATGCTGAGTGATGGGGGAGAGGGAGGACCGTTCTGTCCACACAGAGAGAGACAGGACAGTTATGCTGAGTGATGGGAGAGAGGGAGGACCATCCTACCCACCCAGAGAGAGAGAGGACAGTTATGCTGAGTGATGGGAGAGAGGGAGGACCATCCTACCCACCCAGAGAGAGAGGACAGTTATGCTGAGTGATGGGGGAGAGGAAGGACCATCCTATCCACCCAAAGAGAGAGAGGACGGTTATGCTGAGTGATGGGGGAGAGGGAGGACCATTCTGTCCACACAGAGAGAGAGGACAGTTATACTGAGTGATGGGAGAGAGGGAGGACCATCCTACCCACCCAGAGAGAGGACAGCAGTACTGGATGAAGATGGAAGAAGGAAGAGGGAGGAGAGGCAATGTTTAGACAGCTGTGCCTCTCGGGAGACGTGGCCTTAATTTTTTTAACTTACCATCAATTTCACAGGCGTGAATTCTCTGAAGGTGGGCTTCAATTTCCTCTCTGCTTGCTTGAATTCGCTCCAGAAGGTTCTCCATTGTGTACTGCAAAACAGCACCATTCAAAGTAAAACCACATACACCAGCATATCTGACCTGATGAACACACTGTGGGGTCTGGGTGCTGAAGCTGTACCTTGTTCTCCTGAGTCTCGTCCTGTGCTCCGAGTGGTGGACCACTGTATGGACTCTCCATGAGCAGCTTTTTCAGTTTCTTTAACTTCGGTCGCTGGTGTCTCAGCTCCCAGTAACTGGTAGCATAGCCCCAAATCTGACGACACATTATAGTTATTACACAGTGACAATACGTGCTGATCTTCTACATTCTGGCTTTGAACTCCACCTCTAAAATGGTTTTATGTGCAAAAAAACAGACCCAATTCACTTAGACATTTTACAACCTGTATTTCTCTCTTACATTTTAAACAAGCTGTATTAAAAACTGAGCCTCCTCATGAACAGCACAACGCAAATGCAAAACTCAAAAGCGTGAAAAACACTGTTGATGAATTAACACATCAACAAGCACATTATTACTCCACTCCTGCTTCTTCTTCCACAGACGAAAAGAGAAAAATTTGGGATTTTGAAAGCATCCTGTCCTGAGAAGCAGGTGAGAATCTCACAGCTTGGCTCAGGAGCAGAAACTAGTCCAGCTGCTTTCGGGCCTACTTCAGGATGTCTGGGGCTTATTCTGAGGTGCTGTTGGAGACAGTAGCCTCACACTTGAAGAGGCTGAGGAGTGATTTCACAGAGTCGCTTCAGGGAACTGACTTCAGCTGCTCCTTTAGGATATGTACGTTTGTGCATCATAAATAATCATAATTTATTCTTATACACCCCCTCCGTTTACCCCATAGAATTCAACACACTATGCCTTCAAGTCTGATTTATGTAGATGAGCTTTTTTCTGATTGGCTGCCATGTATTGCAGCAGCACTCCTATGACATGGTCCCTTTAATTCGGTCATGTTTTTGACTTTGCAGGCCTGTCTGACCTAAGCACAGGGTGGGGATTTCACAGGATGGCAACATCACACATTTTAACTGAAAGATATGACTGATGTGATATGACAATAGACCAAAAGAACAAGCTCCACCTGTGCATGGACCAGCTGAGGATGAGGCACTGGACTGTCAGAGAACTGGTCTGGAGTTCTGCACCCTGGGACAAACAGCAGCAAGTTGGAGGTGTCTGCTATTTTCAAGTCATAGGTCTTGTCTTCACAGCACAACACTGCATGCTCATCTTTGTCTCCTCGGATAACGAGGCTGATGAGAAACAAAATAATATTTGCATGTATTAATATTAATAGACAATCCTTCTACTCTTAATTTTTCCTCAAAGTATTGGGACACCTGGTCATTACACTTACAGGACCTTTTATGAAGTGCCTTTCTAAACAAAGTACAAGCCAAAGAGGTGGGATGATGTTGAGGTGTGTGTCAGTCAAGTCAACTCTCCCAACCATGTCTTCATAAACTGCTTTGTGCACTGGGGCACAGTCATGCTGGAGCAGGAAAGAGTCTTGTCTGACAACTGGTCTGGGCAAGTACACTTATTACTGTAGCCAGGAGCCGAATGTCTAGCATGAGGGGCAATGCCCAGTAGGAGGGGTAATCGCAAGGCCTATTAACATCTGACTGATCAGATTTATCGAACAGATGTATCGATGTGACACACAAAAATCAACGTGTGTTCAGTCCACAATTCATTTTATATGATTGTACTGTGAGCCGTGTTTTGTACTGAGAGGTTTTTGTTTATAACTTCACCGCTGTATTTGACCTTTAATAATAAAATGTTCACATTATAAATGGTCTGCATGTGTGAGTTGATGGAAATGTAACAGACTGTAAAATTTCATCATTTTATTCCTACTGACTGCAGACCCCAGTATCCAATTGAATCTACCGAATCGCACTGAACAAAACTTATAACAAAAGTGACTGTCATTGTGAACACACAACACAAAGCACCACAACAAAACGTGACCTCTGCATTTAACCCATCACACGTGCACACGTGGAGCAGCGGGCA
>JBBPDA010114957.1:0-29068 GCA_037974385.1 Arnoldichthys spilopterus
GCTCCACGTGTGCACTTGTGATGGGTTAAATGCAGAGGTCACATTTCGTTGTGGTGCTTGAGTGTGTTCACAATGACTGTCACTTTCACTTCATATACAGTCAAAATATTTGTTTTGTAGTCAAAAGTGTTTTTCTAGCTCCAAAGCTGTTTTTTGTAAGATCTATGGCACTTTTTATTTTTATGCATTACTGAATAACTTTAGATGTGACAGAACTTTAATAATACTATT
Source organism: Arnoldichthys spilopterus (assembly GCA_037974385.1). Classification (NCBI taxonomy): domain Eukaryota; kingdom Metazoa; phylum Chordata; class Actinopteri; order Characiformes; family Lepidarchidae; genus Arnoldichthys; species Arnoldichthys spilopterus. The sequence continues at coordinate 232 of JBBPDA010114957.1, forward strand.
GAAATTTTAACCTTCCTTGTGTTAAAAAAGTGTAAAATGACTAATGTAAAAAAAAAAATTCTGCTTAGAGTCTTTTGGTTGTTCAGTTTAAATTCCAATCAATCTAGTGGAAAATTAGTGATTGGTGGGGCTTACAGAGAAATGGAAAAATGAATAAATTTACCTCAGGTGCCAGATAATCCTGTACATTTAATAGACATTTTTGCATGATTTTTTCTTACAAGCAAATTAGATCAACTGGAAGGTCTAGAAGCTACTATTTTGACTGGACACATGTATTTACACATCTTTGTAATTAAATTCCTGAAGCTCCACCCACACTCTGAGCATTATCATGGTTTCTCTCCAGTGTGAACACGGTGATGTTTTCTGAGGGCCCCACTCTCCCTAAAACACTTCCCACACTCTGAGCAGTAATACGGTTTCTCCCCAGTGTGAATGCGCTGGTGTACTTGGAGATGACTCTGTACAGTAAAACTCTTCCCACACTCTAAGCAGTGATACGGTTTCTCTCCAGTGTGAATGCGCTGGTGTTTTTTCAGAGTACTTTGCAGAGTAAAACTCTGTCCACACTCTGAGCAGTGATACGGTTTCTCTCCAGTGTGAATGCGCTGGTGTTTTTTCAGAGTACTCTGCAGAGTAAAACTCTGTCCACACTCAGAGCATTGATACGGTTTCTCTCCAGTGTGAATGCGCTGATGTTTTTTGAGGTCACCACTCTCCCTAAAACGCTTCCCACACTCGGAGCAGCAATACGGTTTGTCTCCAGTGTGAATGCGCTGGTGTATTTGGAGACGATTCTGTACAGTAAAACTCCTCCCACACTCTGAGCACTGATAGGGTTTCTCGCCGGTGTGAATGCGCCGGTGAATTTGGAGATGACACTGTACAGTAAAACTCTTCCCACAGTCCAAACAATGATACGGCTTTTCTCCAGTGTGAATGCGCTGATGTATTTGGAGATTACACTGTTGTGTAAAACTATTCCCACACTCTGAGCACTGATACGGTTTCTCTCCAGTGTGAACACGCTGGTGTAGCTGGAGACTGTGTGGTCTTGTAAAACTCTTCCCACACTCCGAGCAGTGATACGATCTTCCTTTGCTCATTGCCGGCCTAGAAGATGCGTTCGTGTGGAGAGTAGCAATGGAGCTTTTCTGGGAAGTGGAGCTTTGGGATGCCATATTCCCAAAATTTACAACAAGATGTTCTTCTTGAAGGTATTCCTGCATGTGTTTGCAGCAGTAAATTGGAAGCCTTTAGGACTGTGGACCCTGGGTGTAGGACAGGACCAGCAACAGATTTTTGCTATCTGGAGAAGGGAAGAGAAGGGGGGGAAAGGAGAAAAAAATGCAAGAAAATGGTGACGAATGGTGAATTGGTTCAGGATTTAAAGCAGATTTTATACACAAATGTGAAATCTAATCATTTGGGTTGTATGCAGTTTTCTTTATGTGGAGAGCACATTGGTACCTTTAAAAATGTGCAATTCATAATGTCTTAGAGATCCATTTGCAAACAGAACCAACCTCTAGAGAAGAACAGAACCAACCCCTAGAGGAGAAGAGAACAAACCTCTAGAGAAGAACAGAACCAACCACTAGAAAAGAGAACCAACCTTTAGAGAAGAACAGAACCAACCTCTAGAGAAGAACAGAACCAACCACTAGAAAAGAGAACCAACCTTTAGAGAAGAACAGAACCAACCTCTAGAGGAGAAAAGTTAACTAATATAATGTGGAAGAACATTAACCACTGTAAACATTAAAGGAGCCGTTTGTTTATGGTGCGTTCATAGCGACAAAAATAAACTAGCACCTCCAACACTGCAAGAGGCGCGTGTATGGTGTGTTTTTATCGATAATAAACCGATAATAGTGTGTTAGCACCTTATAAATGTCGTATCACCTTTAACTCCTAAGAATTCCTGTATTTTTGTGCGTATTTACTTATAATACACCTTAAACACTAAGGGGAGCGCGGAGTGATGGTGTTTTTCTTATCTGTGACTGAAGTCAGTTGGATGGTTTGTGCAGAGCTGCTGTATTTTCATGTTTTGAAGAGCGTCCTGTTCCTCTCACACCCTCCAACTCAACCAGAACATCACAATTATCCCCATAATCACACGCGAACACGCTAACATTAGCCTCCTTAGCTCCGCTCAGTCTTGGGGAAGCTGCGCCTGTGTTCACTCACGCACTCCGCATGTTTTACACCTTCTACAGCCGTTTCTGTAAGAAAAACAGCATAAACAGTGTGAGAAAAGGTGTCCAATGGCTATTTACCTGCAGCTGCTGCTCCTCTCACAACACCGCGAACCGCCGAACTGCTCCTACTTCTTTTCCGCTTTGTCGAACCAGGAGGATCCCAGCTACGGAACCAGCGCCCCCTCCTGGACAGCTGAGGGATTTACACCGGTGGGTAAGTGGCCTGCCTTTAGTCCAGATCTTTCACCGATTTAAACAAGTGGTGCATAATGGAATAGAAAACAAAATACAACAACAACCCGGGACTATTGAGCAGCTAGAATCGTGTATCAGATAGGAATGGGGGGAGCACTCCACTTCCACTGCACTATACAGAGGTTGCCATTCTTTTTGACAAGGTGACCGGTCACTGCGTCAGGTGAGGTTACTAGGTGTTTTGGTGAATCAGGTAATGGATGTTTAGGCGCTGAGGGGGTTCTGAAGGACCCATGTTCTTCATTTTCCTTGTTACGTTTTCTCCAGCTCATTTGTATGGGCTTGTGTACTAAATATCACATATCATTTATTCTTACTCGACCAATTTCCAATCTCTGTTTATCCTTAGAATGAAGCAAGTGAATGGTCAGTTTTTGAAGTTGATATGATAGTGATAGTTGTTATACCTTATATAGTGCGCTCAGTGTCCCACAATGCACTGTGAAAAGCAGGGTACAGGCAATGTGCACTATATGGATGGACTCCCTTAAAACATCATTTATGTCAATGCTAGTCATATGTCCATTTATATATATTTCACTCATGAAAGTCATGTAAACGTCAAGTATATTTCGTTCTTCTAAGCCACCCGCCAAACGGAACATTTGTTAGTTTTAACTAATACATTTCAAATATATTAGCGGTTATATTAAACCTTACGGAAATTCGCACCATTTCTCATGAGACTACATGTAAAAAGGGAGGCAGGCCTGCTAGAGAAGCCAGACAGCTTGACACATGGCCATCACAGCACCTTCTCTCACACCGCCAGCGTTGTTCTGTGTTCGTGTGTTCATCACGCGGCAGTAAATTCACGCTACCTGAAAGCACCACATTTCTCACAAGTGACACTCTCCACATCTCCATGGCCGTGGTGCTCTGGTTGTAGAGAATGATGTGAACCGAACCGCGGGCTCTGTAACTGGTTTGTCGGCAAACTATTGAAAGCCCTAACCAGCTGAGTATTGCAGCTAATGTGCTCAGAAGCAGCTTCACCAACACACAACATTCAGTTGCGGTGAAAGTCCCGGCCTGAAACTACTAGCTGTTCGCTAGCAAACTAAACTGCAGAGTGGTCGTGATAACAGGATCCCGCTAGTTCACGGGCAAATCTTACTAGCAATATGCTAACAGACAAAGAAGCAGGGTGATATATTTATATAGCTGCTGACCAGCTGAAATATCATTATATATCTTATTATATACTTATAAAATAATGATTATTAATAATGATTCATGGTGCATTCTGAATTACAGTTCTATTACAGATTTATAATGAAGTGCTGCTTAATTCATCAGTTCATGTTATGCTAAGTCTACAGAGAATACATGCAAAAATACACAGTTTTTCTTTGAAAAATGATGAAAAATTTACATTAACACTTAGATTTACTAGGAAAAGACTATGGCTGAATTCCAAATGGTACCCCACTGCCTACATAGTGTAATGTGTAGGAAATAATCTTGCAGTCTCCTGCACCTAAATAGTGCATAGAATACTTAAGAAAAAGCCAGTGGGGATTCAGCCATGTTCCATAGTGGAACAGTGTGCACTATCTATATATGGGTGTAAAAAGTGGAGCTTTGTATACTTAAAGCACACTGTAAGGATCTGTGGATTCAGACAATTGCGGTCAGGTCCTACATGTTACAGAGCGGAAGCTGAATTATTCTACAGTACACCTTTAGACCAAAGATATAAACTACATTAAACATTTTTCTGCTAATATTATAACTTTACAATTATTAAAATACCTTTTACTTTGTTTATAAATGTAAGTGTTTATTTTTTAATGTAGTACGTATTTTACTAGAATATATGATATGGCTCAGCAAAAAAAAAAAAAAGATTATTAATGATAATTAACAATGCATTCGGAATGATAAAAAAATATTTATAGATTTATATTAACCCCTTTCATCCACCAGTGAATATTCTGTGAAGCCTATAATCTGTGCAAAAAATACACAGTTCAGAAGTTAAAGACAGTGTATATATATTATTATTATTTGTATTTTAAATACAAAGTTTTAAGCTAAATGTATTAATTTGTTTATGTATTTAATTTATTGCAGATTTAAAATTGTGTACACTGTAAAAGTTGATGCCTTCTAAACTTAAATATGAAAGTTCACCGGAATGTTCGTGCCTTGGTGACATGACTCATATTTTCAGAGTTTAACTTACTTTTTAATATGCAATTATTACTTAATACATTGAAATGAGTTCACTTTACCTAATGGGCTCTGTGCACTGTGACGTCGCTCTCCAATTTTCCAGCCCTAAATGTCCTTTTCCTGAACCGCCAAATAAATGAACAGGTTAAAAAAATAAAATAAATAAATAAATAAATGTTTACTTCATGCACACCAAGTAATAGTTGATTTAGGCAAAAAAATTAATATTGGGGGTGGAGGTGGAGGTGTAGACCTCCCTGAAATGAGTTTTTGCAGGTTGGGATGTCTAGTGGTCTAGACAGTTTTAAGGGTAGTTAGGCGTTAACGTTATCCTACACTTGTGAAACAGTTTTGCTGTGTTGTTTGCTATGTTTAAAATAGCCTGTGCAGCCCAAGGTAAACTTATTTTTAACAAAGCTCTGGTTAACGTCAACAGATATTGTACAAGATGTTAAGCGTAATGTTTTATTGTAGTTAGTTATGGTAAAGTGTGCTCATTTTGAAAGGGAATAGTTGGCTATAGCTAGCTAGCTACACATTCTAACTTCCTAGCCTACTTTGGCCAGTGGCTGCATGTAAAAGACAAAATATTTAGCATGCTGTAATCATATATTTAAATTGACTTAACCTATATTTTTAAATGGATAGACTAGTATTACTGTATAAAAAATTATATGTAATGTACATATAATGTAATGTAACAATATAATGTAAGCCCATTCAGAATATTTTTGTCATACATTTATTTATTGTTGGCATTGTGGACCATTTTTAACGTGATCTATTCTCTACGATTGCAGATTAACAAGGTGTATAGCAAAACAGATGCAGATACAGGCGAAAATATTTTTTACATTTAACTGTCAATGGAGTCAAGGTTTCTTTTAGGTTTTTAGCCTTGTAATGAAGTGTGAATTTCTTGTGTATTCATTCCACCTTTCCTTAATGCACATCACAGCAAGCAGCCCAGCTAATGTCAACATTTTCTGTACAAAAATGACCATTGGCAGTGCTACTAACGTTTTGCCAACCCATTCAAATCCCAGGCTGCAGTGTGATACAGTTGGGAAAAGGGTTTTGGTGGAAATGTATTAATGACACTAGAGTGTCACGTAAGCGCTGAAGAATGGGGGACCAAATCCGGTCTTAGAGTGTTTGTGTCCAGCAGTTTGTTAGTTCTTCTTCTCAAACACACTCATTGAATCTGGCAGTGAACAAGTGAGCTGAACCATATGTGTCTGAGCAAGGAGATCACCAAACTGTGCTGGACACGAGCATACCAGGACCAGAGTTGTGCATCCCTTAACTAGAGATTTTAATCTCCTCAGGTACCAATGATAATGTGGGAAAATTCGCCTGGGAAAGAAAACTTTTCTCTGGATTTTTTTTACCTATGCAACTGGATGGAATGAGTTATGCCATTTTTTTTAAAGAGTATCTTATTTTTACATCTATTCATAATAAAATTTTTTTTTAAAAGTACCATGTATCAATATTATTAGTGGCATAATAGATTCATTTTTGTTTTCTAACACACTTGTTGCTTTGATATTTTGCAGACGTGTTAAAAGAGACAGCAATGAGTTTGAAGAAGCAGGAGGAGTTTCGACACAACTAAGTGAGTATTTTAAATATTTTCAGATGCAGGTAGATTAGATGACCGAATTGAACTGTGGGGGTTCTCTCAATGTTAGGTATAACTCAACACTCAAAAAGCACACAAACCAAAAACTGTTTCTGTAAACAATACTTTTAATGTATGAACATCAAAAGAGATATATATGTATATAGATGACAAAATAAAAGGAATGGTTTAGTAATATGCACCGCCTCCATCAAAATGGGATTAACTCCACTATGGAGGCCCATGTCCCCTTCCTAAATTGTATCCTGCAGGGCTGGTAATCTACACACAATGTCACACCAACCCCAACTTTTTACATACATTTACATAAACATGACTGTAACACATAGAACATCATAATGGCTTATGCTGCTCTTTAGCTGACCATTCAATCCCAAAACCACAAAAACAGTGTGAGGTTTTAGCCAAACGTTACAAAAGTATGAGCTAAAATCAGCAAACATTAAATAGATTAATACATAGAAATTTGCAGGTATTGTATCTGCAATAAATATGAATACTTTCCCATTAAATGTTTCAAGGAAACCAATATAATCCTTCTTGGGAGAATTATACAGTAAAAATATAAGTGGGTTTTTGAGCTCCAAAGCCCAATATTTATCAAGATCTTTGGCACTCAGTATTTTATTTAGGACCAAATAACTTCTAGATGTGATAGATCCTAATTAATACTATTGAAATGTAAAGATTCTTTGTGGGTATAATAAAATACTGTATTAGCATTCAGCAACAACTATTCACATCACTAATGTGGAAAATGATCCTAACGTTGTCCTCGATGTTCAGTTCCACTTTCAACAAACCCAGTGAGAAATGAGTGATTGGTGGGGCTTAAAAAGAAATTGAAAAATGCTTAAATTTAGCTCAGAGGGCCAAACTTCAACAATTCTTAATTAAAATGTGTTTGGAGACAAGCTGTATGATTTTCCAAGATCTAATAAATTTAATAGTAGTTTTCACATTATATTTTAAAGAAAATGGGATGAACTATGACCGCTGACATGAAACGATGCCAAAATCTAGTGTTTTGACTAACTCCTTTTAATGTATTTATGCTACTTGAAAATCAAACTCCTGAAGCTCTGCCCACACTCCGTGCATTAATAAGGTTTTTCTCCAGTGTGAATCCTCTGATGTTTTTTGAGAGTACTACTCTCCCTAAAACTCCTCCCACAGTCTGAGCACTGATACGGTTTCTCTCCAGTGTGAATGCGCTGGTGTTGTTGGAGATGACCCTGTTGATTAAAACTCTTCCCACACTCTGTGCAGTGATATGGTTTCTCTCCAGTGTGAATGCGCCGGTGTTTTTGGAGATTACTCTGTACAGTAAAACTCTTCCCACACTCTGAGCAGTGATACGGTTTCTCTCCAGTATGAATGCGCTGGTGTTTTTGAAGATTACTCAGTAAAGTAAAACTCTTCCCACACTCTGAGCAGTAATATGGTTTCTCTCCAGTGTGAATGCGCTGGTGTGCTTGGAGATTACTTAGTACAGTAAAACTCTTCCCACACTCTGGGCAGTAATATGGTTTCTCTCCAGTGTGAATGCGCTGATGCGTTTGGAGATGACTTTGTCGATTAAACCTCTTACCACACTCTGAGCAGTGATACGGTTTCTCTCCAGTGTGTATGCGCTGGTGTCTTTGAAGACAACTCTGTACAGTAAAACTTTGTCCACACTCTGAGCACTGATACGGTTTCTCTCCAGTGTGAATGCGCTGGTGTGCTTGTAGGTGACTCTGTACTGTAAAACATTTCCCACAGTCTGAACAGTGATATGGTTTCACTCCAGTGTGAATGCGCTGGTGTGTTCGGAGACTACTATGTACAGTAAAAGATTTCCCACAGTCTGAGCAGTGATATGGTTTCTCTCCAGTATGAATGTGCTGGTGTTGTTGGAGACTACTTTGTACAGTAAAACTCTTCCCACAATCTGAGCAGTGATACGGTTTTTCTCCAGTGTGAACGTGGTGGTGTGTTTGGAGATGACTCTGTCGATTAAAACTCTTCCCACACTCTGAGCAGTGATACGGTTTCTCCCCAGTATGGATGCGCTGATGTGTTTGGAGATGACTCTGACGATAAAATCTCTTCCCACAGTCTGAGCAGTGATACGGTTTCTCTCCAGTGTGAATGAGCTGGTGTCTTTGAAGATTACTCTCTTGATTAAAACTTTTCCCACATTCTAAGCAGTTATATGGTTTCTCCCCAGTGTGAATGCGCTGGTGTCTTTGGAGATGACTCTGTACAGTAAAACTCATTCCACATTCTGAGCACTGGTGAAATCTCCCTTCACTCATTATGTTTACCTGGAGATGTGTTGGTGTGGATAGTAGCAGAGGATGTTTACAGACAACTGGTCACTCCATATTCTTCTTGATGGTGTTTCTTTATGTGTTAGCAGCAGGAAATTTGAAGCCTGTAGGTATGTGGACGCTGGGAGCAGAAAAAAACTTGCAGCAGATCATTGTTCCTATGTGGATAAGTAAATGGAGGGGGTTAAACATATATGTCAAAAAACACAACATAATTATTTTTTCCAAATATCTGTTTAAAACTGTTCAACATGCTCACATATTTAAGATTTGTTTAATTAAAGGTATTTTTTTTTTATGTACAATAAGTAATGTATGTACTGTCTGCCTGTTACAAAAACAACAACAACATAATAATAATAATAATAATTTACCCTTACAGAATACCTTTCACAAACCAATGATTGCTTAACATTTAAAATAAAATAAAAAAAACATTAGAAGACGATTACTGATTGAAGAATGAAACACTGAAAAACTAGAAGAGAAAGTTGAACATAAGTCATTCTAAAAGAAATGTTTTGAGTCCAGATTTAAAGGTAATAAATGAAGCGCCATCATTAAGACCAAAAGGAGACCAATGACAAGAGAACAACAATCGGTGATAGACATGAGGAAAACCTAAACAACAGAATGGACATCATTTCTAGACAGAGATGAGAAGTAAACAAGGCTGCTTTGGGGAGGAACTCGAAATGAAAATCAATGGATAAAATAAAATGAGATGATCTATATAAACTTTTGGTGCTGACCAAAAGCATTTCAGATTCACTTTTAGTTTCGCATTATTAATGCGAATATAGATTCGCATTAAGCTTAAGAAAGTTTTGATTCATCCAATTCTTTAAGTCTGAGATACCCTTTAGCAGTTCATTGGGGAAGAGTCTAAGCTGGAGTGAGCACTGATCTATATCTGGATGTCATAAATAAAGCCTGAGTAGCTAAAAGGGCTAAAGCTAACAGTTATAGAGCATAAATAAAGCCCGAGTAGCAGAAATGGCTAAAGCTAACAGAGCTACAGAGTATAACTAAAGCCTGAGTAGCAGAAAGGGCTAAAGCTAACAGAGCTACAGAGCATAAATAAAGCCTGGGTAGCAGAAAAGGCTAAAGCTAACAGAGCATGAAGCCTGAGTAGCAGAAATGGCTAAAGCTACAGAGCATAAATAAAGCCTGAGTAGCAGAAATGGCTAAAGCTAACAGAGCTACAGAGCATAAATAAAGCCCGAGTAGCAGAAATGGCTAAAGCTAACAGAGCTACAGAGCATAAATAAAGCCTGAGGAAAAGAAAAGGCTAAAGCTAATAGAGCTACACGGCATAAATAAAGCCTGAGTAGCAGAAATGGCTAAAGCTAACAGAGCATAAATAAAGCATGAGTAGCAGAAAAGGCTTAAGCTAACAGAGCTACAGAGCATAAATAAAGCCTGAGGAGCAGAAAGAGCTAACGCTAACATAGCAGCTAACGAGGCTACCGACCAAAGCGGTGAGAGCTAAAGGCTAAAGCTAATGACTGTAATGTTCTCCCTCTCCGATGAGCTCATGTTAATGTTAGTAATGTTTGTGTTGTGGCTCCCGTGGTGGAAGGAGATGGAGAGGGAAAGAGACTCTTACCTGTACAACAGCAGGGCTGGAATCACACATACACACGCACACACCCAGAGATGTGCGCCTATACATAACCCAGTCTCCATCCCTCACTCACTCACTCACTCACTCACTCCCTACTCCTCTCACATCTGGGACTCACCTCTGCACTGATTTCTGTCCGGGTGGGGGCGCTAGGTCTGTAACTGTGATCCTCCCAAACCGATACAGCCGAGAACAAGAAGAAGAAGACGTAGCAGCAGTTCGGTGGTTGTCAGTGTTGTGAGAGAAACAGGAGCTGCGGGTAAAGAGCCGTTAAACACAGTTTTACACCGTTTACACCGTGTTTTAACCAGTTCTTACAGAAATGGCCGTAGAAGTGTTCACTTTTTGTAAAGTGTCAAAATGTAAATAAGGCAGTTGTACAGAAACACGGCCCGCGACTGATTCAGGCCTAGTGCGGTTTGCCTGGTCGCGGTGTTGTAGTTGTGGAATGCTAAGACAGTTAGCGGTTAGCTCAGAAATATCTCCTCCATTTGCTGCTATATTTCACTATTCACTTCGTGTTCCACAATTTTCCCCATTTGCTGATACAGTTCCCAATTGTGCTGCCATATTTGACCAATTTTGTGCTGTATTTCTTCCATTTACTGCTATAAGATAAGAGAACCTTTATTAGTCCCACAAGTGGGAAATTTGCATACTAACAGCAGTACAAAAGGTAAGAGCAGTGATAAAGCAATAATTTAAAAAACTATACAGCACAATAAGTAGAAGTAAAACTACAAAAAATATAAATAAACATTTGTGTATGAAAAAACAGAAGAATAATTGCACCATGGTGAATATTACATGGAAGAATATTGCATTGAATATTGCACAGTGAAGTAATATTGCACATGAGACATATTGGACATTAAGTGAACATTTCAGTTTTCAGTCCGTGATGTTTTGGATGTATGTGTATGTTTTGTGTGTGTGTGATCAAACTGCCAGGTGTTTGTTGTACAGTCTGATAGCAGCTGGAAGGAAAGACCTTCTGAATCTCTTCTTCCCACACCGTGGGTGCAGCAGCCTGTCACTGAAGGAGCTGCTCAATGCTGTCAGTGCAGCTATATTTCCCCAATTACCGCTATATGGGGACAGTGGTAGCCTAGAGGTTAGAACCTTGCCCTTGTAAACAGAAAGTGGCAGGTTCAAGTCCCGGCCTGGGTACCAGAGGTACCTTTAAGCAAGGTACCATCCCCCTCCAGTGCCCCCCGGGTGCTGCTGACAGCTGCCCACTGCTCTACATGTGCATGTGTAATGGGTTAAATGCAGAAGCCACGTGTTGTGGTGGTGCACTTTTTGTGTGAATGAGCGTGTTCAAAATGACAAATAAGTCACTTTTTCCAGAATCTTCCTGTAAGAAGCCCAACTAGTCTGTCAGATGAGACTTGGTCAAGTATGGTGTCCAAAATATTACGCACAACCTAATCTTAAAATAACATTTCCTGCCTGCAGATCAGTGGTAGGACTTGCAGGTTTGTAGGAGTTCTGGAACAGATGCTCCCACCAGAAGTAAGTCTTCCTTTCCAGGAGAGTATGCCGTTGTGCTTCCTGCTGCTGTAGGTGGAGAACCTGAAAACACCAGAGTAGCCATAGGGATCTGGCTCTGTTTTCGGAAATGAGCATCTTTGTGTTCTACCCATGTTTGGTATTCTAAGATACACATTAAGTATTGCTCTTAGAAAATGAAAACGTTCCAACATTTATTTAACTTCTCTCTATCTACATTGCACCTCTTGGTCAGATTATTTAGCCATGCTCTCAGTTCTCACAGTTCTACAGATGATATAAAGATACAGCTTGAGACTCACTGCACCCTAGATTCTCCCCCTAAGGAACACAAACGATATCACAGACATAAACCACTGGATGCAGGAAAACATTCTTAAGCTTAACACTGACAAATCTGAAGTGTTTCATCTGTCAGCACTTCTGGTTTACTTGTGCAGCCTGCATCTATTGTTTGAAATCTTCAAGTTTTGTTTGATCCATTACTTCTCTTATCGAGTTCTTCTACAAAGCCTTTTTTTCCACTTTCATAATGTGTCCTTCTCTGTTTTTTGCTGTAATGTGATAATCTTGTTCTGGTTTACATCATGTCTAGCATCAGTTATTTTAGTTATTCTCCTGTCATTTGTGATCCTTCAGTCTTTGTAATTGCTTCCCGAATTACTACTACTTTTCCTCTGCATTTTTTTTGGTTGTTGTTTTTTTGTTTTTAGTGTCTCATTCTTCCATGATAAATCCTCTTTTGATTTTTGTTTTCCATGTAAAGGAACCATAGGTTTCTAAAAGTTATATTAAGTGTAATATATAATAACTATTTATATTGTATTATACATTTAAAAAGACACTACTATTGAATTAAACAAATCTCTTTTTCTTCTCTCGTTAGGAATATCAAGCAGTTGCACGTCTTTTCCTGCTCCCAGCATCCCCATTCCTACAAGATTCCTTTACTGCCGCAAACACGTGAAGAAATGCCATCAAGAAGAATGTGTTGAAATCGGGAGAAACTAAATGTAATAATGTCATCCATCACCTCCAGTTCTCACAAAACCTCCTCTGCTGCTCTCCACACCAACACATCTCCTGAGCAGGTACCAAAAAAAATAAGTAAAGGGAGATCTCATTACTGCTCAGAGTGTGGGAGGAGTTTTACAAGCCAGCATAGTCTCCAACAACACCAGCGCATTCATACTGGAGAGAAACCGTATCACTGCTCAGACTGTGGGCAAAATTTTAATCAACAGAGTACTCTACAAACACACCAGCGTATTCATACCGGAGAGAAACCGTATCACTGCTCAGACTGTGGGAAGAGTTTTACAAGACAGGATATTCTCCAAACCCACCAGCGTATTCACACCGGAGAGAAACCGTATCAGTGCTCAGAGTGTGGGAGGAGTTTTACTGTACAGAGTAGTCTCCAAAAACACCAACGCATTCACACCGGAGAGAAACCGTATTACTGCTCAGAGTGTGGGAAGAACTTTACTGTACAGAGTAGTTTTCAAAAACACCAGCGCATTCACACTGGAGAAAAACCATATCACTGCTCAGAGTGTGGGAAAAGTTTTACTGTACAGAGTAATCTCCAAACCCACCAGCGCATTCACACTGGAGAGAAACCGTATCAGTGTTCAGAGTGTGGAAAGAGATTCACAGTACAGAGTCATCTCAAAGCACACAAGCGCATTCACACTGGAGAGAAACCGTATCAGTGCCTAGAGTGTGGAAGGAGTTTTCGAGAGAGTGGGGCTCTCAAAAAACATCAGCGGGTTCACACTGGAGAGAAACCATGTTAATGCTGAGTGTGTGGGTGGAGCATCAGGAGTGGAACTTTAGAGAAGTATAAATGCATTTAAAAGAGGTTAGAACTTATGTGTTGAGTCAAAACACAAGATGCTCGTTCACCTAGATCTCCCAGATCATCCCATTTTCTTGAAAAACCATGAGAACTATATTGAACTGTGCTGGACACTGGTCCTCCTGGACTGCAGTTGCTCACACATGCTCTTAATGAAAGCTCTTGTCCTGTCCTTTCCTGTTGTCTCACCACTCCAGTAGCTCCAGTATGTTGAACTGCACACTGTGAGGCATGCTGAGAGTTTTTGGGGAAAGAAAAACATGGGGCACAAACTAACATTTGTATTTATGCACTCATGCAAACTGAACAGTTGTTTGAAATTGTAGGTCTGTGGTTGGACATTCTTTAATTCTACTCCCAGCTATCCCTCTCTAGATGTAAATGATATCTAGCCATTTGGCTAAGGGTGTTTACAGAGGCACCACTGGTATTTACGATGTGGCACCCGTTGAAATACAAGATCCTCCTTCGCCCATGGGTGGGGGTGGGGAGTGGGGGGATTAAGCAGTCGTTGAACCCTCGATGCAACTCGCATATTACCATGATAACATACCAGATATGCCATGTCTGGTATCAAATGAATGCACATGCCACGAGGAATCTCATGAACTGATTTATATCACTCAGTGTTCTGTGTACACTGTGTTATGTCATCTTACATAACTGGTCATTCTGAGTGGCTCCACAGCAGGATGCCTACTGTGGAAATTGTTTGATGTTCAGAGAACATAGGGATTGGCCAGTTTGAACATTCGAATAGTAACAGAGATGGTCATTGGTTACTCTGATGTGTTTGAACTATTTGGCTATAAAAGGGTGAGTCACAGATTATCACATGGGAACATTTCCCCGGTGTCCCTAAGACATCGTTACGGAATAATTTCCCCGATGCCATCAGGGTATCGCCCTACTGACATCGTCAACTTTGCTTATGGCAATCTGTGTAACTTAAGGTAATGTAATGCTAACTATACTCTTAAGTTCTCCTTAATGTTACTACTTTATAATAAACCGTTGTTATTCTGCTAAATGGTTTCCTTTAATGTCGTTAAAGCTATGTTAATGAGGCTGAGAAATCTACACCTATCTCAGACAGAACCTTCTAGTCTGACGCTCTGGGTGACCATAATCTGAACACATATTAATTGGTTATTTTATTATATTTAACTTTAATAAAAACCCAATTTCCAGAAATGTTGGGATACAATAAAATGAAAACATGGTCATATGAATTTTTTCCAACCCTTTATTGAACTGATGCAAGTACAAAGGAGAGATTTTCACTGGTTAACTGACCCACTTAATTGTATTTTGTGAATATACACAAATAGAATTTGATGCTGCAACGTACTCAACAAAAATTGGGGCAGCGTTAAAGTTAAATTAAGAGTGGGCACAAAATATCTAACCCCATGTTAAGTAGGCTAATTGGTAGCAGGTAAGGTATCATGGGCAGTGGAGGCCTAGTGATTAGGACACTGCCTTTGGGACCTGAAGGTTCCCTTGAGCAAGGTTGGTAGCTGCCCGCTGCTCCACGTGTGCACGTGTGATGGGTTAAATGCAGAGGTCACATTTCGTTGTGGTGCTGAAGTGTGTTCACAATGATAGTCACTTTCACTTTATGATTGGGTATAAAAGTAGCATCCTTAAAAGACTCAGTCCTTGCATGTCATTACTTACCCCTTTGTACCAAAATCATCATCCAAAAGTTTAAAAGCCAATATCTGTGATGGCGTGGTGGTGCGTCAGCAACCATGGCGTGGGTGGGTTGCATTTATGTAAAGGTACTATTGACGTATATATTTAGATTTTCGAGAGACGTGTTGCTGTCAAGGTGACTTTTGCGACAACGTCAGTTGTAAAAAGCGCTATACAAATAAACTTGACTTGTCCTGGGACGTCCATACTTATTTCAGCAGGACGATGCCTTACAATTCTGTTCTGGCTTCATAGACACCGAGTGTGTACGCTTGACTGACCTGTTGCAAGTCCAGGTCTGTCTAATATTGAAAGTGTATGGAGCTTCATGCAGAAGAGAATCAGACAATGGCCACCACAGCCCTGTTGAGCACTTGTAGTCTTCTTTAAAACAAGAATTGACGTCTTGATGGAAATAGGATTTGGTAATATGTGGTGATACCGCATCTTCACACGATCTGCTTTGCTTTTATATCAGAATTCGAAGAGCTTAGTATTTCGGCAAACCGCACTTTGATGCGTTGGCAATACCGTTTCTGAAACATTCATGCCAGAAGCATTACGTGCTGTAGATCTCTAGGGAAATGCCTGAAAACTGGCATGAGACTGTCTGCCGATCCGCAATTTGGTCAACTGACCAGGAGCATGTCTGGCTCGTCCCTATGGAACTATTATAAAAGGTCGTTATTACATTTAACCCTGCGCTCATCATCCCAAGATCATCATCATAAATAATGGAAGGAAGGACGGAAGGAAGTCAATGAATGTTTAAAGGCCATCTCCATATAGTTCCCACTGCCCGTAGTGCTGGACATATCGTAAGATTAATAATCCGAGAAAAGCAGACCTAGCACAGTAGCTTGTTCAAATGCTAAATGTAGTTTGCTTTTTAAAAGCATGAAAGAAAACAACAAAAATTACAATTCCAAGTCTTGAGCATAGATAATGTACATAAACATCACCTTCAACCTTAGAACTCTATCAGGTCTGCACTGTCCATGCACCTTTGCACTGAGCGC
This sequence comes from Arnoldichthys spilopterus, assembly GCA_037974385.1. NCBI lineage: Eukaryota > Metazoa > Chordata > Actinopteri > Characiformes > Lepidarchidae > Arnoldichthys > Arnoldichthys spilopterus. The sequence goes on from JBBPDA010114957.1 coordinate 16,549, forward strand.
CACAGAGCACAGATATTTTTACTAAATTTATTAGAACAATACATCCCATTGAATCTTTCCTGTTTTTAGCTGTTTTTCTTTGTTTTTTCAACATTCATGTTAAAAGGCTACTTCAGAAGACTGGCGGGTTCATCAGAATGGGCTAGAATTTAGTCTCTCTTTATGCAGGTGATTTACTTTTGTACCCATCTCAATTCGCAACTTTGCATTTTAAATATTCTGAATCAATTTGGACAAATTTCAAGGTAAAAGTTACAGCAAAAGCAAACTTTTCCTTTTTATAATTGTATGGTTGATGCACTTCCATCAAGTTCTTTCCCCTTCAAACGGGCCTGAGGTGGCTTTAAATACTTGGTTACTCCGTAAACTACCTTTACAAAAAATGTCATTGTTTTTAACAAGTTTTTCAATTTTCTTAACATTGTTTGCCATTAACATTATTGGTGTATTAGCTTAAAATGATAGTGTTGCCAAAGTTGATATGCTTTTTTCAAAATGTCCCTATTTTTATTAAATCTTTAAAACCTTTGATCATCGCATTATCCCATTTATATGGGAAAATAAGCCTAGTTGAATCACGAAGACTTACCTTCAAAGACCAAAGCAATCTGGAGGTCTGGCTGTGCCTACCTTCCTTTTTTATTATTGGGCATACAACATCCAGGAACTAACAGACTGGACTGAAGATCAAGGGCAATAAAGGCAGACTGAGTGCTATTGAAGTCCATGTCAAGTAAAAACAATTTGGGCTCAGTGGTGTGTGCAACCTTCCTGCTTCTTGGTGATGATATAACTCCAAATATGAAGAATTTGGGCTCAGTTCAGAAAATATTTCAGTTTGCAACGACCCTCTACTTGTTCTAAGTCAACTCACATGTCTACCCCTCCTCTCTTTCCTTTCCTTATGGTTTGATCAGGGGATCAGAGCAATTCAAAACCTTTTCCATCTTTTTCTCAATAATCACACACCTACAATTTACCAAAATATAATTTAAAGTGAGTCATTGTGAACACACTCAAGCACCAAAATGAAATGTGACCTCTGCATTTAACCCATCACACATGCACACGTGGAGCAGTGGGCAGCTACCAACAGGGAGCAGTGTAGTGGAACGGTAACTTACTCAAGGGAACCTCAGTGGTGCCCAGGGACTCGAACCTGCGACTTTCAGGTCCCCAAGACAGCGTCCTAAACACAAGGCCACCATTGTCCTTTCTTTTGTGACCTACAGATTTTGTACAAATGACGTTTAAGTAATTTGCAAATAAGCCCATAAGTCACATTTTCATTGTATTTTTTGATGCTGGACTATAAAAGATAGATGTTCCAGCTTCATGAACTCACCAGTAACATCAACCCTCACAACACTGAAAATTTGAAAATGGCATAGGACTCTGACCTTGGACTAGTTTTAAGAGAAGACCAATCAGACTGTATCTTGGACCTTATGGTCAGTTATTTAAAAGCTTTGGGTGATGTGTTCAGAACCGGACTTGATCCTCCTACAATTTGTGGCCAATTTGGTTTATTTTCCAAGGTCATTGCCTTCACCACACTCTTGCGAGATGCTTAATGCTGTTAAAATGGAAGCAATACGCTCCTCCATCTTTCACTGGATGTTTTTTAAAGCTAGAAAAAAAATAAATATACACTTAAAGGGTCTTTGAACTTTTACAAAGATATGGTGACCTATTATAATGCATTATACAAGATAAAAAAACATGAATGGATGCTTATCTCAGTGTTTAAGGTGGTAATGCATTATATGAGATAAAAAACACCATAAATACATGCTTACCTCAGTGCTTAAGGTGGTAATGCATTATATGAGATAAAAAAAAAACCCATGAATAGATGCTTATCTCAGTGTTTAAGGTGGTAATGCATTATACGAGATAATAAACACTATGAATGGATGCTTATCTCAGTGTTTAAGGTGGTAATGCATTAAACAAGATAAAAAACCCATGAATGGATGCTTATCTCAGTGTTTAAGGTGGTAATGCATTAAACAAGATAAACACCATGAATACATGCTTATCTCAGTGTTTAAGGTGGTAATGCATTATTAGAGATAAAAAACACTATAAATACATGCTTACCTCAGTGCTTAAGGTGGTAATGCATTATTAGAGATAAAAAAACACCATGAATGCATGCTTATCTCAGTGTTTAAGGTGGTAATGCATTATATGAAATAAAAAACACCATAAATACATGCTTATCTCAGTGTTTAAGGTGGTAATGCATTATTAGAGATAAAAAAAACACCATAAATAATGGCTAAAAGTCCTTTAATTATACATTTTTTTATAAAGCAACAATTTTTCACCTAATATTGTTTGTCTCTCCCATCTCTTTCTGTCCAGAATTACTTGTTTCCATTCCTCTTCTAATCCGTGTCTTATTCATCCATGATTAATCCTCTTCCATTTTTTCCCCATTATTTGCAAAAAAAGGACCACGTTTGTGATCAGTGAAATAAAGCTGCACCTTATTATTGATGTTGTGACAGACACTACATATGTTCTATACATAAATTGTACATTAAAAAGTTCTAAATCTTAGATGTGAGCATGTTCTCCAGATACAGCCTCAGATTAGTGGACAAATAGTTTTACATGTTGATAAAATTAAGGGTTTGTTACTATTTTGTTGCATGTTGGCATTTTTTTCTCATCCCAATAGGAACAAGTCTGTTGCAAGCCTCCCTTTAGTGATCGGGTTTTCACACGGGGGTGGGTTCATGGGGGGTTCTGCACATGGGGGACATTTTAACCCTCTACTGCTTTCATAAATGCACTCATTTCTGTTTACACTCACCAGTTACTGATCTGTTCCGCCTCAATTTTCAAATTAAGTTTGAAGAAGTAGGAAGAGACGTGACACTTCCAAGCAGGTACATAAAATATTTTTAGATGCCGGCAGGTAGATTAGATGATTCGAATTGTTCTGTGAGATTTCTCTCGATGGCGTAGCACAAAATCCAGGAAAAACAAAAATTGTTTCTGAAAAAGGTACTTTTAATGTGTGCACATCAAAACGAGCACTTCCTGGCTTAATGCAGGACAGATCCAAACTCCCTACTTCAGGTTCAGCATGAAATTTAATTTAATTTTATATATATATGCTTATGCACCACCTGTATCAAGTTTTGATTAAATAGCTCCACCATAGATGACCATGCCCAGTTCCTAAGGTTCCTGGATGCTGAATGGGCAGAAACCCAGTTTTCTTATGGTTACATAAATATGACATGAACCCCTTCAAGATCATTTGACATTTACATTTATTTATTTGGCTGTCACTTTTATCCAAAGCGACTTCCAAGACGTGGAGCGCATGAGTACCTCAGTAGTGCCTGGGGCAGGACTTAAACCTGCAACCTTTAGGTCCAAAGGGCAATGTCCTAACCACTAGACCACTGCCCCTATCATAAATGCTTATCCTGCTGTTTAGCAGAAATTCATCCACGCATCGTCTTATTCAACTGTTATGCTCTGAACAGACCATCTGCCTTGAATTTTATTCGTTTTTATTCAACACTTCCACATAGGGCTGAACAAGACCGACCTCAAATTAAACCTACAATATTATTAAGATAATATCAAACCTTCTACATTACCAATCCTACTATAATTGCAATCTCCAACAGTTTATTTAGCATCAGTGTTCAATAGACATAGATGTCTACAGATAAATTTGGGTTTTAGCTTCAGGTGGAAGCCAACAGGTCGTAGCAGAAGCTACAAACTGGCATAGAACACAGTGCCTACTAACATTTCAGGGAGAAATGAGTAAATGGAAATATAATAAAATTTGGCTCAGAGAGCCACCCTTCAACGATTTATATCACGTGTAATTGCAGTAGAGCTGCAGAATTTTGCAAGAACCCATAAGCGCAATAGAAGTTTGAACATGATTTTGCATAACATTACATAAAATTACCACATTTAGTGATTGCACTGGACACGTCAAATTCCTGAATCTCCCACCACTTTCATGGTTTCGCTCCATAAACCACTTACCACACTAAGCAGTAATACCATTTCTCTCCAGTGTGAATGTGCAGATTTATTTGGAGACCGCTCTTTACAGTAAAACACCTCCCGCACTATGATCAGTCACATGGTTTCTCCGCAGCGTGAAGGCGCTGGTGTGTTCGGAGATTACTCTGTACATTAAAACTCTTCCCACACTCTGAGCAGTGATACGGTTTTTCTCCAGTATGAATGCGATGGTGCGTTTGGAGATTACTCAGCACAGTGAAACTCTTCCCACACTCTGAGCAATAATACGGTTTCTCTCCGGTGTGAATGCGCTGGTGTTGCTGGAGATGACTCTGTCGATTAAACCTCTTCCCACAGTCTGAGCAGTGATACGGTTTCTCTCCAGTGTGAATGCGCTGGTGTTGCTGAAGAGTACACTGCTGAGTAAAACTCTGTCCACACTCTGAGCAGTAAAACGGTTTCTCTCCGGTGTGAATGCGCTGGTGCTTTCGGAGATTCCCCTGTACGGTAAAACTCCTCCCACAAACCGAGCAGTGATAGGGTTTCTCTCCAGTGTGAATGCGCTGGTGTATGTGGAGACTATCTTGTCTTGTAAAACTTTTTCCACACTCTGAGCAGTGGTGAGATCTCCCTTTGCGCATTTTTTTTGGTGCTTGCCTAGGAGATGGGTTGAAGTGGAGGGTAGCAGAGGAGGTTTTTGAAGAACTGGATGTTGTGGATGCCATATTCACACATTTAGTCTCTCCTAATTTCAACACGATATTCTTCTTGAAGGCACTTCATGTGTTTGTAAGAATATGAGAATACTGTAGAAACGTGGACACTGGGACTAGGAAACGATCTGCAACAGATCATTGTTCCTATGGGGGGAAGAAAAAGAGGGGGGGGGGGGGCTTAGAAATGTGTCAAAACGCAACAAAATAGTGACAAATGATCAATAGGTTTAGGGTTTAAAACAAAACTGTTCAACAGGACCTGGAACTGTATCTGCACAACATGCTCACATACCTAAGACTTAACATTCAAAAGTAGTATTTTTAAAATGTACACCACGGAGAAGAAGAAGAAGATGACTAAGAAGAAGAAAACGAAGAAGAAGACGAAGAAGAAGAAAAACGAAGAAGACGAAGAAGAAGAAAAACGAAGAAGAAAACGAAGAAGATTAATTATTGGAGAATTATCCCCAAAATCACCATCATCCCCATTATCACCATCAACACAGCAGCAGGAGCGAACATTAGCCTCCTCGGCTCGGCTCAGTCCGGAGGGAGCCGCTTCTCTTCTCTCACAGCTCGCATATTTTACACTTTACAAGAAGATAACATTTCTAAAGCTGTTTTTGTAAGAGTGAGTTAAAAACACAGAATAAGCAGTGTGGGGGGGGGGAAAGTGTTCAACAGCAATTTACCCGCAGCTCCTGCCTCTCGCAACACGGTGCGCCGCTGAACTGCTGCTGTTTCTTCTCCGCTTTATCGGTGTGCGTGAGGGTGAGGGATAAACGACTAGCGCCCCCATCTGAACACAGGGAGACTCGCATTTGGGCTCGTGTTTTTGAAACCAACCCATATTCAGACAGTTGTTCGCAGTCCGCTGACTGGCCGGCTACATGGCTTATAGTATTGCATTTATTGCACTTTGTCCTTAGTACACTTGTAGTAGCTGCAATGTTATGTTAACAACACCTAATTATGATCAGTTGTAGTCAAATAATCATATGTTTTTATCCATTTAATCAATCGGTCATCTGTCTATAAGAGGAAGTCAATGATTTTTAGGGTTTGATTTAGGGTAGATTGATTGCTAAAGTAACAGTAGAAATGGACTTGGATCTTGTGAATTTTGCACAGCGTCAGATATGTTTGTTGTCTTTATAATAATCAGTTATTGATTTTATTTATGTAATATGATGCTTATGTGCTCGCCCACAGAACGCTGCAGACATTGGGCATATGCTGGACATCGAGAAATGTCACTCAAATGATTATGATTTCTAAATACTAATTTGAAATAGTGTAAATATTACTTTCCCAACTAACTACTGACTCTCATATCCAGTGATTAGTAAGATAATGAACCCAAGATTTCAATCATTTTCCAATAATCTCCTTTTGGCACTGGATCCATGATCATAACGGTCAAACCGTTTAGATTCTAAACTACATAACTTTAGTTTGCCACGTATTGTTAGCGAATAAAATAAGAAATATGACATTTACAGAACTTTGATTAACCCTGAATCTTGATTTCACGCCGTAAAAATGAACACTACTTATTACCGTACTTAATGTACCCCTTAATAAAAGAACCCCCTGAATTAACAACTCCAATTTATGATTAAGGGGTTTCACACTCAGGCCTTCAATCTAGTTTCAAGGTAAAATTAAGGGGTCAGTTTTACAGATTAAGGGCCACTTAATATAAATTAAGGGAGTTGGTGTATTTTCAGGGGTAAATTAAGGCAGAGTTGAGCACATTTTAAGTACATTGTGTTTCGTAGTGACATAGGTGAGACAGAAGTGAAGAGAGTGAAAACCTTCAGATTCCTGGGCATTCACATCAGCGAGGACCTCAGCTGGTCCCACAACACCCGGCACATCATTATGAAGTCCCAGCAGCGACTGTACAGCCAAAGAAGGCTGAGGAAATTTGGAGTGTCAGCCAAAATCCTCAGTACCTTCTACAGGAGTATGATGGAGAGCGCCCTCACCAGCTACATCACGATCTGGTATGGAAGCTCCACTGCTCAGGACAGGACGGCCCTCCAGCATGTGAGAGAAAATACTCCACTGCAGGAGCAGCCTTCCCCCATTACAGGACATTTATCAAACCAGGGTCATCAGGAAGGTCCTCAACATCATCAGAGGCAATACACACCCACAGCACTTACTCTTTACACTTCTGCCATCAGGCGAACGCTACAGAAGTGTGAAGTCCAGGACAACAAGACTGACCAACAGCTTCTTTCCACAGGCAATCAGGCTTGTGAATAACTTCTTTGACCATTTACATCAATGTGAACTGTCTCACACCACTTATGCATCTGGTCTGTTGTTTAATTGCACTGCCATGTTTACATATTGCAGTAATGCACATTGCACTTTATAACTACTGGCTAATTAAAAACAGCTTTTTAATTTAATGTTTTAAATGTTTAAATTTTGGCTGTGGGGGACTAGCAAAATAAGAATTTCATTGGACAGTGTAACTGCTTGTTCGTCTGTGCACATGACAATCAATAAACTCTTGAATCTTGTATTTTCTGGCTCTGTATCTGGACAGCACCTGCCTGCAGGACCAAAGGACCCTGCGAGAGACGCCTGTCAGAGGTTTGCCATGTTTCATGGAGTTCATTAGAGATTATTTCAGAAATGAATGGCAGTAATTGATATTGAGCTGTTTGTCCACTTCTGTCCTATATGCAAGTCATTAATGATTACATTAGTCATTAAATCATTTGGATTACTTAAAGTGAAGTGAAACTTTGTCATTGTGAACACACTCAAGCATCACAACGAAAAATGACCTCTGCATTTAACCCATCACACGTGCACACGTGGAGCAGTGGGCAGCTACCAACAGCACCCGAGGAGCAGTGTAGTGGGACGGTACCTTACTCAAGGGAACCTCAGTGGTGCCCAGTTACTCGAACCAGCGACCTTCAGGTCTCACCACTAGGCCACCACTGCCCATAATGCACTTAAAAAAGAAATAAAGATCTGGTTTTTGGGCTTGGCATAGAGGAGACCCGAAGAGGGCTGTTTCTAGGAGTGGGCAGTGGTGGCCTAGTGGTTAGGATACTGCCTTTGGGACCTGAAGGCCTCAGGTTCGAGACCCAGCCCAAGCAAGGTACCGCCCTGCTCCCTGAGCGCTGTTGATAGGTGCCGCTCCCGCATGTGTGATGGGTTAAATGCAGAGGTCTCACTTTGTTGTGGTGCTTGAGTGTGTTCACAATGACACTTGTTTGCTTCACTTACAAAGGCCCTCAGTTATCATGGGATTACTGAAAGCACCATGAATTAAAGAAACTGTCGATAATAATTATATTATTTCTCTTGGCTACCATAGAAGTGTAAAGAAAGGTTCAAAAGCAATAAACATGCTCTGTAATCAAAAATATGTCAGCGAGGAAGGTGATGCCATGCAAATCTTCAAACCACTCGGCCTGCTGTAGGAATATTGCTGATCAATGCCTTCATTGGCTAACAATGACCAAAACCCCCCAGCCTTTCTGCATGAACTTCCTGGAACTATCAGAAGTCTACGTGAGTCAAGTGAGGCTGTATAATTTTTTTTTTTTTTTTTTTTGCTGTGTGTGAGTGTGTGAGGGAGGCTGAACCCAGAGGAAACTCCTGTGTGTGAGAGAGTGTTTGTAAGAGAGAGAGATTCCCTCCCTACTGTTGTACTGGTAAGTGTTTCTCTTTATCTGTAGATACTTCACAATGTTAACAAAACGATAACATAAAACGGTAAAAGAAAATGTTAGAACAATTTCTTCACATTGCTTTCGTATTTTAAGTTAACAAAACGTCTAATAGTATGTGAACATTTTATTATTATTATTTTCCTTGTAGCCAGCAGAGCTGTCGCTCCTGGTAACAGAGGCTTTTATTTTGACGATCGTACCCGGGGGCTGCAATGCTCGTCTATACCTTCTCTCACGACAGTTCGCCGAAGTATCGTTCGTTGTCGTGTGTGTTGACGGCTGGCAACGTGTCGGGGGACGGGAGCGAGTACTTTTAAAGGAAGTAGGATTTCTCCGTATTGAGCTGGTAGGGCTGAGTGATTAGAAGAAAACACCAGGAATGTTGCCTAAACTGAGATGTCTGCAGTTGGTCTTAGTTATGATGGTCGTGTATGTTTTGTAGGCGGTATTTGTAAGTCGAGGTTGCAGCTATAATGCGGCAGTACTGACCGTCTGTGCCCGGGTACGTGTCCCACGCTCTAGGCATGTTTGGATGTGTACATCGTTTGCTTACCGCATGCTATGGCTTCTTATGGAGTTCCATTTACTAGAGTTCCGAAGTGTGTATAAAAAACATCTTATGCTTTAAAAATAAAATCTTTTTGGGTCATTTACCTCTCCGATCTCCCACTCCTCACTAAACTAAACTAAACTAAACTAAGATTCAAGATCCAAGAGGTTTATTTGTCACATACATAGTTCTACAAGTACAACATGTAGTGAAATGTGCCCTGATCGTTCCTGAGACTGTGAACATTTTTTTTAATACAGTTAAAAAGAAATTAAGAAGTAAAAAAAACAAATACAAAGAAATAGAATATGAATTTCAAAACGTCAGCAAAAAATGTAAAATAATAAATAGGAAACGAACACTAAACAATAAACTGATCAATATATAGTATAAACAGTTTAAACACTAAATGCACGCCCTCAACAATATATACAGACCAAGGAAGTTTGAGTTTACAGATTTTGCAGGAATATAAAGAGTACATGAAGTGCAGATAAGCCAGATGTGCAAATTCATTTTTTTTTATTTCCCCAGTGTGGTTACACATTTCATTCACAGGCCCCATTTCTAAAAAAAAAGCCTACATTTTCTCTTACAGCTTTCAGGAACTTATTTTGCAAAATATTGCATTGAGAGCAAATGTCAAAAAAGGACACAAGTTTATAGACCAGAAATACTGCAAAAAAGACAAAAAAATAAATCGGCTGCCTTAAAGAATTTAACGAAATGTAAAACACAGAATTTTATCATGTTGATTTAATGAGAAGTTCAGTTTACTCAGAATATGAAGGCAGCCAGGTTACTTATTGTTTTTTTTTGTTAAAATGCATTTATTTACAGTGCGACACTAAACAGGAATGAAAACCTCCACATCTGAATTGGAGGATAGAGACAAACAAACAGAACAAATGAATTGTTGCCATGTGTCCGTGGGTTGCTTGGCCCCACTTTATCTTGCTGAGTTCACATTTCCTGCAGTTCCTTCCATGGGTTTCACAACACTTCAAGGGAACATGGTGATTGATTTGATTGTGTCTCTGTATGCTAGGCCTTTACACTTAACCTCTGGGCTACAGTCATCAGTAGTAAATGCAGACAAAACTGAGCTAATACTCCTAGGCCCCAAATCTACACTCTAAATCACCAGATTTTAAAGTTAACATTGATGTTCACATTAAACCTTAGTCTTGGTTTTCTGTTTGACCCATTACTTAATTTTGATCTGCACATTAAATCACTAAAACGACATTTTTCCACCTATTATACTGCCCTCTTCAGCCCTTCCTTACTGATCGTGATGCTCAGACTGTGGTCCATGCTTTCATTATGTCCCGGTTAGATTATTGTAACTCCCTCTTTAGCAGCAATTTTGAATGTATTGCCTCATGAATAGATTTTAATGGCAAATAAGTAGTCCTCACCCACACCCAACATGCAGCCCACATCGTCCCAACTAAAATCCTACTCCTCACCTATAAAGCTCTTCATGGTCTTGCTCCTCCATATCTCTCTGAACTGCTTGCTCCATATTCTCCTCCTGAGTTGCTCAGATCTTCCACCAGAAATGTACTCTCTGTCCCTCACACCAGGCTGTCCACTATGGGAGGCCGGTCCCTGTGATTCCTCCTCTTTCTGTAAATTCAAAACTGACCTTAAAACTTTCCTCACTAATGAATATTTCTTTCCCTTAATTGGGGTATGTGAAAGATGTAGTAATAACGTTGTTGTTCGCTTGCATCAATCAAGTTTTTTTTTTTAGCAGTTTTATTGAATCTGTGTCAGAGCCGCTAATTAGTGAGCCAATGGTGACAACGGCAAAAATACTCCCTAAACTGGAGGAGGAAACTTTTGCGAGGAACCAAGACCCCATACTCTTCTGGTTGACATCGCCTAGCAATAATCACTTAACTAGAGTGTCTGTTTTTTATGGGCGGTATCAGTTAAGGTCTATAACTTGGAAAAAATGAAGACTAGAGAGTTTTTTTTTTTCATTTTGGTCTGACAGGATGGATCAGAGAGTGTAGATTGCCCCAGTAATTTTAACACAGATTTGAGTGAGGGGTTAGGGTAGGATTTGAAGAAGTGATACTGGCCCAAGATGATTTCACTTGGTTTGGCAGCTTCAGCAAAGTACAAAACAGGATGTCATCAACATACAAAACGGGAGGTCCCCATAGGGCTGAGCATCCTGCTAGCTTTCAGTTGAAAACAAACACTTGTCACATACATTGTTCAACTGATCTAAGCAGAAATGGCCTGAGCAGGAGGCCCCAAAGACAAATGTTCCAGCTGAGGGTACAAGCTGGCTGCAAGCCTCTGTGATATTAGATAAAGCTAAACAGATGGGTGGCAGCTCCACTGTGATAATAGTGCAATGAAAGGAATAGAAAATGGAGTTAGCGTTGTTTGCTAACTGGACACAATACGTTTGATGAATCTAACCTGATCTCAAAGTTTCCTTGTGTGCGTTTTAAAATGGTACTCAACACTACATCAGGCATGCAATATATTCATCAAGTGCACACAGCCATCTTCTGAAACCGTCACATTATTCCAAAAGGCCTGGTCTATTTCTTGCCTGTTCTTTGGCAAACTGTAGTCTTGCTCTAATGTTCTTTTTGGAGAGGAAGGTTTTTTTTTACCCATGTAGGCTTTGATAAATCTATACATCCCATAATGAAAGTCTGGAGTCCTTAAAGACTCCTTTTCACATCAGATGGACTGCTGTCAAGCTGATTTTTCTGGGGAGGCCAGTCATTGACAAATTGGCATTTATTTCAAATCTTCACCAATTGTAGATGACTTTTCTTACAGTAAAATTATTTATTTCAAATAATGTAGAGATCTTTTAAAATCCATTGCCAGATGCATAGGCATCCACAACCTTTGCTTAATTCCTTACAAAGTCTTAGCATTATGAGGATACCAAACCGTAGATGCCACATTTGCACCATGACCTAGTTAAGGATTTGTCACTAATTTTGTTGCTTTAATATTAATTTTTCTTTTTCTTCTCCAGCTAGCAATTCTTCCATTCCCAGCATCCACCCACATTTCTACAAGCTTCGAACGGACTCCTGCAAACTGGTGAAAAAGTCATCAAAAAGATTCTGTCTTAAAATCAGGAGAGACAGTGTGAGAACATGGTTTCCAAAAGCTCCAGGTCTCAGAAAACCTCTGCAACTCTCCACACCAAAACATCTCTTAGGCATGTACCAAAAAAAATTAACAAAGAGAAACCATATACCTGCTTAGACTGCGGAAAGAGTTTTGCTACACAGAGTAGTCTCCGATTACACCAGCGCATTCACACGGGACAGAAACCGTATCAGTGCTCAGAGTGTGGACAGAGTTTTACTGTACAGAGTAGTCTCCAGTCACACCAGCGCATTCACACGGGAGAGAAACCGTATCAGTGCTCAGAGTGTGGAAAGAGTTTTACTGTACAGAGTAGTCTCAAAACCCACCAGCGCATTCACACTGGAGAGAAACCGTATCACTGCTCAGAGTGTGGAAAGAGATTTAATCAACAATCC